>JANDJT010000032.1:17463711-17481543 GCA_024331685.1 Stegophilus panzeri | reverse complement strand
AGAAGAACATGTTTGTGCCTCTGTAAGCAGATAAACATTCTGTACTGATCTCAGTGACATGACATGGCCTTCTTAGGTGTTATCCACACATGAGAATGAAACAGAACAAGAACAAACTTATTACAAAGTAAAAATGAGTAATTTCCCTCATAAACTGGACTCTTAAGGAAGCACAGTTATCCCCCTCATGGAACAATGCATTAATGTCCCTAATTCCCAAAGATGGCAAAGACAGAGAATGTTGTAGTAATTACCATCCTATATCACTACTCAGTGTAGATTATAAGATATGTACATACATTATTGCAAAGAGATATAGGAGTTTCATGATAGAATTCATTGATGAAGATCAACCAGGTTTCATCACAGGTCGTCAAACACAGGATGATATTAGGAGAAGCTTACATGTTATAATCACAATACAAAGGAAAACGTACAATTTCTATTTTGATTGGTCTGGATGCAGGGAAGGATATTGCGAATAGGGATTTTTTATATTTAGTGTTAGAGAGATTTGGTTTTTAACAAAGCTTTAATTAATGTATCAAAACTATATATCAAAATCCAGTAGCTAGATTGGATGACAGAAAATGACAGAAAGGATAATCTTTGATAGAGGAGCACATCAAGGGTGTAGTTAGCGCAAGCAATACAACAGAGCCGACACCTGAGAGGAGTTACTATCAAAGGGGGAACACATGTCATTATCTTATTTGCAGATTATGTTATAATCTATCTGGAGAATCCTAACATGTTCCCCACTCATGATGAAACTGTTAGATACATATTGCAGACATTCAGGATACAAGATAAATGTTAATAAAACACAGGAACATATTCCAAGTAAAATGGGATGCAAAAACTTTAAAATATCTGGGTGTAACTTTAACGAAGCAATTAGATCAACTTTATGATACAAACTATAACTGTATCCATTCACAGATTAAAAGAGACGTTGAGAACTGGTCTTCTTTACCATTAAACTTTAGCTAAAAAATGAAGTAATTAACATTAATTTGGTCCCTAGACTTCTCTTCCTATTAAAATACCTCAAGAAAGCTTCCTTCTGTGGGAAAAGATGATTTTCCAATTCATATGGAGTGGCGGGAAGTCAAAAATTAAGTACTCTACACTACAGTTGACCAAACATAAGGGTGGGTTGTCACTGCCAAACCGGAAAGATTACTTCTAGGCAGCTCAACTATGGCCGCTAATTAAATGGTGCGGTGAAAATTATAGTGAAAATTATAACCTGGTCAAAATTTCAGAAAATGGGGGAGAAAGGGCATCGCAGCAATATGTACAATTATTAAGAGCGAAAATTTGATGAGTTGTCAGGAATTCAGAGATGATTATGGATTAGGGAATATCTTTTCAGATACTTTCAGATACAGAAGTACAAGCTTTCCAAATCTCGAAACCTATAATTGCAATGGTGGATAATATTATATTCAAGACATATAGCAGGATAAAATATAGGGTGACATCTCCTTGACAATTTGAGGGACTGCAAAACTTCCTCCATTCTGTATTAAAGCTAAATGGGAGAGGGAGCAAAATATCAATATTACAGAAGAAGAGTCTGGAAAAATGTTTTAATGTTTTAAAATTGTTTTACACAATGCACGACCACTAACTCAATGATATGGAAAGAAAAATTGGACTCACTATTTTATAACTAAAATAAAGAGTAAACAATTCAGCTCTCAGCAACCAAGTTGGAGGAGGTGAGGGAGTAAAGAAGTCAATCACACGTACATCTTTTGGCAGTGCAACAACTGTTATTATTTTGTTTAAAAATACTAACAATTTACACTGATCATCCTGTTCAAAAGTTTACACCTCCCTGGCTCTTAATATATCGTGGGGCCTTCTTGAGCATCAGTAAATGTTTGCCCCTTTTGTAATAGTCGTGTACGAGTCCCTCAGTTGTCCTAAGAGTGAAAAGATGGATCTTAAAATCATAACCACTGTTGGAAAGGGGTCAAATATGCAGAAGGTGCTGGAAAACCAAAGAATGTGCAGGACCTGGAGGATTTTTCTGAAGAACAGTGGGCAGTTTAACTGCTCAGGACAAACAAGGGACTCATGAACAACTCTCACAAATCATAAACACAGTCGTTGTATGTAAACTTTTGAAATGGTTCATTTGTGTAAATTCTGTTATTATTGTGTTTTGTGGACTATATGTAGACAGCTTTTATGTGAAATAGCTTATTCAAGGCAGTACTACATAAAAGAACAAAATGCAATGTTTATGATCCCTCTTATTTTATTGTTATTATTAACATTTAGCATATTCTGCAAAGCATATGTAAAGTTATGACCTCAACTGTACATATTGTGGGGAAAAAATGGTTGAAGGAAAAAGTATTTTTTTAAGTATGAAAAATGGAGGAGGTATGATGTAACGGGAATACAGATGGAGAAATGGATACACAAATACAAGGATTCATTCTTTTTTGTAACAGACCATTGTAACCATGGACAATTTTGTACTTTTTTTGTTGGTTTGTTTGTTTGATTGTTTGTTTTGTTGTGTTTTGTCTTTTTACACAAAATCCTAATAAACATCAAAGTAGAAAAAAGAAAAGTCCTTACTAGTGGATAATAAAAACCTAAGGAGTCTGGTGGACTCCTGATATAAAACTGCTGGGAAAAGCTGAGAAAACAAAAATAATAATAATAATAATAATAATAATAATAATAATAATAATAATAATAATAATAATGAGGCAATTGCTTAATATATACAGTACATTTTATCATTCAAGTAAAATGTGTTGCTAGATTCAAGGCTTTCTTATATCACATTTATTTTGTAGTTTATTTTATATCATTTTGCTGTCAAAAGATATGAACAAGGAAAAGTTGCTCACTGGAAAGTCTGTCCACTCATGTCAGTTAAATTAGGCTCTTAGGGCTGAGACAGCTTTGTCAAAAACGTGTTTTAATGGTGAGGAATCTATGCAATAGCTTTAAATAAGAAATATAACAATACTTCTACATTGCTACATGAATGTGATTCATAGCACAGGAAAGGAACACATCAGAAGCAAAACAAAGACTAAAGTCTAAAGCAATGCAAAAATAATCGATCTTTGCAGGACAGATTGTTTAGAGACTACAGAAAGAGTATTGCGTCATCAGAACACAAATAACTTTCTGCCTCATTGCTCTGTCCGGGGATCATCATGCACATTCATGATGTGTGGGAATGAGAGGTTGGTGAATCATAAAGTGATGTGTGTGTGTGTGTGTGTGTGTGTGTGTGTGTTGGGGGAAACCATAAAGTGCCTTTGGTGCCCTCATTAGAATCACTCAATCATCATGAACATAATGCAAAATAATGAAATTCTGAGGTTTTATTATAAATGGCCAAACATTTACACATATATAAAACAATGATAAGTCTCTTGAAATGTGTTTTTCTCGTTGTATACCATTTTCTTTAATTGGATGTATGAATGTAAAAAGTGGTTAAGTGACACAAAATTAAAATACTTTTTAAATGTTCTTATTGTCCTCAACAAGTTATTTGAAAAAACAAGTCATTTCGATCATTTATATTCGATTTTCATAATAATATTAAACATTGAATCCCTTTGCTAACTGAAGGTATACCATGTGTTCACTAAATGCTAACTTTAGACAGAAATGTCCGCCCTGTCATTGTCCACCCTGTCACCAAGCCTTCCATGACAGGGTGGACATGGTACATGACAGGGAGGAAGACATGTGCGTAGTTTTTGCCAGATTCTGATAATGTTTTCACATATTACAACAATTATTACACACATATTATAACAGTAGATTCTATACATAGTAGTTATTATTTTGGTATTTTATTCTTTGCAACAGCCAATCAGATTCAAGTCCCTGATCTGATCTTGATCCTTTTCACATGTTGTGGTTTCAAATAAAGTGTTTAAATGTTGTTGTTGTTTTTTTTTTTGTTTTTTTTTATCTCACTATAGGTACCTGCCATAGCTGCCATAAAAGGCACTATGAGAATCCATCAAGCCATCAGTTTGACACCCGGCCAGATGAAGTACAGAGACATTTCATGTCTGTGTAAAAGGGAAGACGGTGTTTTGAACTGCTCCGGCTTTAAGCTTCAGGAGGTGAAGTTCAAGTGGCTTTATTGTCATTTCAACCATATACAGCTGGTACAGTACACAGCGAAACAAAACAGCGTTCCTCCAGGACCATGGTGCTACATATAACAACACACTAACCACATGAGACTACCCAGAACTAAATAAGATCTACTTTAGCTGATGTTCCGCCCTGTCATTTTGTTGTCCACCCTGTCATCTTCATCTTTTATGAAAATAAACAAATTATTTGTTAGCGAAACCTGTGTGATTTCTTTATTAACAAATGAGGGCCAATTAATATTGCTTGAAAGTCTGAACAGATATCTTTGTTGTTAGATTTTATTTAGAAAAGAAAGTGCAACTATCGCATATTTTATAAGGAAAATAATATTTTGCAGTAATTTCATTTTTATCAAAACACTTTTCCCATTAACTATAATGTATTTCATTGCATATAATCACTATGCAATGAAAATGTATTTACTCTACTCTGGATTTGTCCATGACAGTCTGGACATGTTTTGTGGTATTCTCCTACACTGTCTGCTGGCAGTTAATTTATAAAAAGTGCTGGAGCTTGACCAACAGGCATTTCTAACAGCCTAAGGTCTCCTTAATAAAACAACTATGAAGTTAAATGGAAAATCTCAGCTTTTTTAGTTTGGAAATTGTGATGTCTCAAAGGCACTTTATGGTCATTTTGAGCTGTGTGTGTGCATACAACATGACTTTATTGACTTTCATTTCTTTAACAATGCACTCTGTAGCTTTTAGCTTTGATGAAGCTTTCAGGCCTCAGTATGGTGCATTGATTTATCAGTATTCCTGTCTCACCATGGCCTTTCCTGAAGGCCAAGATGGGCTTGCCTCGAAAACCAACGTACAAGCCAATGGAATTTTAAGAACCATGACCAGCATACAAAATTTTTCATAGCCCTGTCTGTCTTCATAACACTGCATATGGTCTTACTCTCAGTGAAATGTTCAATAATATAAAAGACAAAACTTTATTAATTGTGCCTGGAGGTGGAGAAGGTTTATTCGTAATACATATTTGTTCCACTGACCTGTTATTATTAAGTTTTCCTAGAAAAAAGCTTTAGGTATGTACTGATGTGAGAACGGATGTCGAACATGTCTTCAGATATGTTGCAGATTTGTTAAAACTTTCAATTACACACGTGTGTGTGTGTGTGTGCATATGGTGGGGTGTGTGTGTGTGTGTGTGTGTGTGTGTGTGTATATGGTGTGGTGTGTTAGTTTTCAAGGTGTGTCCTTGTTCAAGCTCACGCACAGCTTAATTTTTTATCGATGCACAATATGTAACCTACAGTTGATAGGCCGTGCAAAAGCATGACGGATGTAAATGTTAACTTACAAAACCTACAGGAATATTAGTACACGAGACTGATACCAGTTTGCATATTAATGCACAGGGAAAACATTCCTCTTTATTCAAGTCAGAGGACGTGTAGCACGCATGCCGAAAAGCACAGTGTATTTTAATTAGTCGGTAGGAAGAGTGCGTCCAAACCTCACAAGGGGTTTGCAGCAAAAGCTTTGATGCCATGCCTTGTCATCTCTGTTTAAATCATCTTTACACTGCAGACAGCTGATTACTGTAATAGTTATATAACTTGCCAAAATATTAGCATTTGGAACAAGAACTCTTAACGTGACCTCTGACATGCACTTCCTTCTCACTTCCTGGTTTTCGTGGACTCATTGCCTTTGAACCCTTGCTTTGTTTTATGGATTATTCTCTACATTTTCCTTTAGCCTTGTTTAATATATTTATTATGTTTTGACCATTATTGTGTTTTTAGTATTGGATGACAATTTCACCCTGTTTGCCAAGATTTGTGTTAAAGCTTCTTTACACATGGATTCTCACTCTGCATTTGCGTTTAATATGTTGCAGAATTTTGATGCCTGTATTTGCAAATTCTGATCATGTGTCTTAGCTTTTGAGTGATGAAAGCATTTGCTTTATCATCGGGAGATTGTGAGTTCTAATCCCAACAATGCCACAACCATCTGTGGCCAGGAGTCAAGGGAACAAAATTGGCTGTGATTTCTGGGTGGGAGGAATAGCCTTTTCCAGAGCAACTTACATTTATTTATACATCTGAGCAAATGAGGGTTAAAGGCCTTGCCCAAGGGTCCAACAGTGGTAGCTTGGCAGCGCTGGGGCTTGAACTCATGACCTTCTGACCCTTTGATCATTAACCCAGAGCGTTTAATCACTGAGCCACCACTGCCCTGCATATGTGATATGCGAGCATATATGCATAGTGTATGCAAGCTAATGTATGTGGAAGAGGGCAGATAGTGCTTTCCTCTGAATATGACGCAGCATGAGAAACAGTTCGAAAAGATGTGGTTGGCTGGCTTCACGTGCCTCACAGGAAGCAGGTGATAGACTTCACCTTCTCCTGGTGGTTTTTGTTGTGTAATAAGGGGGAATTGGCTAGTGGGTGGGAATTGCCAAGACCAATTTGGGGAGAAAATGGTGGAAATCCCCCTCCAGCAACCCCCCCCCATCCTCCCCCAGTCCCAAGAGTCTCTGTTACACAGAATACTGATTCTTGTATTGACTTTTGTTGGTGTTGACATCACTAACCCCTCCATTTGATTTTACAGCAAAGACCTGATCAACAGATATGAGGAGAAGGAGATACTTTCATGCTGTTTTCAGGAAACAATTATGCATGCACTGCACCATTCTCTCGAAAGGCTTTGTCTCTCCATTCTGACAGGTTAGAAAGGGGAAAAAGCATGTAATCCATCCAACTGAGATATGTGACACTGAGGGTGGTGAGTAAGCAGACCTATTCTCTTTCATACGGTCTCACTGTTACATATACAAAATGCCCTTGCACATAAATACAGGCATCCGTTTATTGGACAGCAGGAACACTCTGGAAGTGCCTTGCCATTTATTATTTTTTTGTGAATGAGAAGGAGATTGAGAATAGGCCCTGGAATGCTGCAGAGGAGGAGGGGAAAGGATACAAATCATTCTTAGGCTGCCAGAGCCTCCAGTCGAGAGCATACGCTAGGCGGAGGACAAAAATGTGATCGATAGCATTTTTGCAGTGCTGTCAGTGGATTTATCCTGCAATTAGACATCTCCAGGTGGCCATAGGTAAGGCCCTGACAGCTGGGGTTCTCCAAGTGACGGGTGAAATCTCATCATGCCAGACCTGCGGTCTCTGGTGTGACGGGAGGGATACACCACATGTCCTTGACACCTTTGCTATCTTTCACAGGGTCATGGTTTATGATCACAGACAATGGGAGGAGACAGATGCTTCAAAGTGAAATTACTCTCAATGAATCACAAACTATTTAAACTTATGTGTGGACAATTGGCAAGAGATAGCAGTATGCACTAAAGCACATTTTAATTCCTTTAATTACTGTTACGGTGACAAAAGATGTTAAATTGCCCGCACAAATGAAAATGCCAGTAGCTTATGTTAAGAAAACTTGGTCAAAGTGTTGACTGGTAGCTTGTCCTTCTATTAAGTTGTAATATAAATTCCATTCAATTTTAAAATGGTCCTTCTGTTAAAGAATGCAAGCTGTGTGGGTCGCAGTGTCTGCCACTTATCTGCATATAAGAGCCTGCCCTGAGGAGAATCGGTTAGATTTAAAATGAATTAAATGGAACCGGTTTCAATTGAACTCCTCTCAAGCAGATCTGTGGCTCTGGAGAGAGCGAGAGAAAGAGAGAGAGAGTGAGAGAGAGAGATAGAAATGGTTGCTTTCTCTCATGTCATTTATTGAAATATTCTACTGCATAATTGCACAAATGGTAACCTGTGCCCTGTCATTGCCAGGACTGAAATTGCTTTAAAATATGCACTAGGCACCCAAAGACGTTAGCACTGCTCTGTTCTGGGACAGAATGGCCTTCTCCCCAAAACAAGGACACCAAAATCTGTTGTTTTTCTCCACACAAGTGCTCAGTCTGTTTGTTGCTGCCACAGCGTGAACTGTTCCAGAGATCAGAGATTCATGCTCGGTCGCTCTGGCTTGACCGAAAAATGAGAAAACAACAACAAAAACTGTTTTGCAGAGGATATGAGGAGGAATTTGCAATTTAGGTACAGATTTACCCTTCCTCAATCTTATATTTAGTGTCCAAAACCATGACAAATAACTTGCAACATAACTTCTAAATTAGTTGGCTTGTAATCCAAAGCAGGCAGGCTTGTCTCATTATATAATAAACCCATTCAACCCATATGGAAAAATCCCACGGTGGACTACGGTAGCACCAGCAGAATATGTTATTAAGATGGGATTTCATAGTACATTATTAATATCTCACAATCCAATTGGATTTTTATGAGTTACTCCTGGAATGTGGAAGTAAGGAGATACTATGGGATTTTTATAGATTACCTTTTAGATATGTTCTGCGTTTTACCAGCTTCCTACCGTGTCTTTTATGGGCTAGTAGTTCTAGCCCATAAAATAAATGAAATTGTGAAATATATATTACATGTTACTATCTAATGCAGGACCTGCAATAGGGGTTTCATATGGAGTTTATGATATACAGTAAGTTCAGGTGATTATGAGAATGTCATGGAAATCTTATCACATCCTGTGGCTTTTATGAAAATTTAATGCAGATGACATCAGGTGCTTCAGGTCCACATACTCCATGGCAAGCTAAGTGGGTTTACCATAAATCTTTATGAGGTCCCTTTTAAATATGTATAGTATATATACCATGACTTCCCATGGATGCACTACAAACATCTCCTAGGAAAGCCATATGAGAGCATGAGTTTACACTGAGTTTTCATCTATTCAAGGTCAAGGATTTTCCATAAAAATAGTATTTTTACAGGATAGGGATTATTATATTGACATTTAAAAGGAGACCAGTTGACGTAGTTTGTATCCCATAGCTTGGCCCCTAACCAGAGCAAATTTGTAATCAAGGTTTAAGTTGGGTTCAAGTTTGTTGCACTTGGTAGTTAGCAGATGAGTAAATTATGAGTTTCAGTGTAGCTCTGTATGATCATGTTAGACTAACTCTTGTGTTATTTTTTAGTGTGAATGTTCGCTATCTAATGTTATAGTTAGAATGTTCTTGAATGTAGTCTTTGGACCGTTGTAACAAACTAACTAACACCAAAACTAACCACAGGGGGGAAAAGAGGGTCATCAACCCTCTTCTTGGAGATCTACTTTCCTGAAGATTTCATCTTCAACCAATATCTAACACACCTGTGTTAGTTGATCAAAAATTTCTGAAGGCAATGATTAGATGGTCAGGTGGGCACGATTATGGTTGGAGCTAATGGCTGTGTCCGAAATCACGTATTGTGACAACATGTACTGTATTCGATGCAGTACCTATTGCACGGGTGTTGAAACAGTACGTACTAATCAGCATGTGTGTGTAGTATGAATACAATCCCAGACATACTACATTTGCCATGTTGGCAATTTCATGTGATTTTCGACATCATCATCAACACTAAAATCTTAACGGGGCCACCAGATTAAAGCAACAGAACTAATGATAAATTGCACATCAGGAAAGATAACTGAATTAGTAATTTAATGTGGGCAGTGTTAACAGGCTGAGGTAAATTCGTTGCCGTTAGCTTGGCCAGCTAAGGCATGATGGAGACAATTGTGACAACTGTTGTCTTGTTTAAACCTTCAACAAGTTAACAATTTGTTCAGGTATTGTTAAGCAAGTCCTGTTTAACCAAGGTTTATTACTTAAAAAGAGATGATGCATTGTCTTCCGCAGTTCTTTTTCAGAGCTAATCCTCACCAGTCCCACTGAATGGGATTTTTGACTCGCGTAGTGTCCATCGGTTGCATACTGCAAAATCTCGCCGGAAGCAGTACGCCATCCAGGTATTTATCGCCTGCTGAGAATTCGGACATACTACCCATCTGGCGTACTGCTTTTCGCCTACTGTTTTGTAGGGTAGTACACGATTTCGGACGCAGCCAGTGTCTTCAGGAAGGTAGATCTCTAGGAACAGGTTTAGTGACCACTGGTATACAGGAACCTAGCAAGGAGTTATGGGCCCCTTGAAAGAATATCCCAAACCCCCTTTAATTAAATACTGCATTTGATGTAAATTAAACATCCTATTTACTTTTTCTGAGCCCCCATCTGTGGGGCCACTAAAAATGTCATCTCCTATCACCCCACTAGCAACAACCCTTCTGCTATGTACATAATTATAGATGACAATACATAAATTGCCCAACATTACTTACTGGTATTGTTCATTACCAGCTCATCTTAGAGCATATAAAGTAACACAAACCAGTAAAGTTGCATTTAAAACAATTTGCTGAAGGGATAAATCAGCTTATTTTCACTGACTGTTCTGTTACAGAGAAAGACATGACATACAAAAGGAGGCTTAAAATTCATGTCAGCCTCAGGCACCTGAATGTTAGCTATGGCACTGCAGGCTGCTCATTGTCCTCCCCTCTTGTGATATGATGGCAGTTAAAATATTATATCTCTATACTATTTTCATTCATTAATGTCAGTGGACAAGGACAAGGGCTTTACTGTTTTGCTGTATCAGTGTATAAATATACACTGAGCTGAAAGTACCCTATGTATGTGAGTACAGTTTAAAGAATAACCCTTGGCACAGAAAGCAGTATCCAAAGGCTTAATCATCTCAGTGCTAGATGAATCAGTTTTTCACATGTGTAACTGCTAAGAGAGATAAAAACAGCATTATGAGGATCTGTGCAGAGAGATAAGACAAATCTTTCAGCTCCTACTCCAGCTCCAGGGTGTGTGTTCACCAGCACCTGATCAAAAACCTACATATCTGCTTTTGTGTGCAGACACGCCAGGGCAGGGTTGCCCTTTGTTTTGCTCTAGCCATGTTTTATTGAGTGCCAGCATAAAATACATTTAATTTACACTCATGCTTGTCAGTCAAACCTATTCTCCAGGGCTAGACTGGTAAAATTATAGCCATGCTGGCTTTATAAGACAACCCCTGTATCATCTTTCAGCTAGTTTGATGGAAATCCATGGCATACACTGACAGTGTGTCATCTTTTAACCTGATGGTAAGACATGACATATACACTGACGCTGTCTCATCTTTCATTTTGACGGAAAAACATGGCAAATATGATGAAGACACATAAGATGAATGCACTTCATATACTGTACATGCACCTATAAATTGCAAGCTTTTACCCAACACCCACACACACACACACACACACACACACACACAAATGCATACGCACAAACATACAGCAAGCACACAAATCCCATTAGCTAAGTTGACCTTGAGCAGGATAATGAAAATACAAATTAGCTTCCTCCCCTTTACCCTTCAATCCCCCATACCCCCCCACCCCCACCTCCCACCAACTGATTTATTTCAAGCTGGTAAAGCTTACACTGTCTGCTCAGAGAGGAAAAGCGAATAGTGCTAGAGAATAGTACTGAATTCAGCTTTTCTTAGTGGTCTCTGATAAACATTGAAGCCTGACACTTCCTGGTCATCAAAGCATAAGTGACTTGGGGACATTTCCTTCTAAAGTATGCTTGACTCTGAGAAGTAGTCCAGTTTGACCGTTACTGAAAATCTGCTTCCCTGCCTGCAGCGTCAACAGTCTCATCAAGAAATTACAGCCTGCTCTTGACATGAGCCTCAAACTGAGTCACACTTAGAGCAGTGCAATCTGCCCAGTGACAGCTGGACTTTAAATTGTATTACAGTAAAATATTATTGTATTCTACTGTATTGTATTGTACAATTGTGGTATAATATCACACACATTTTTTTGGTATTTTATGGTGTAATATCAGACATAAATCTCCTTTTTTTTTGCCTCACTACACATTGGAAGGTGAAAGAAACAGAAACAAGGAGAAGTATTCTCTTTGCAGACTACAGAACCGTCTGCTTGAAGTGCTGAAGGAGGCTCATGCCTGCCTGAACTACAAACCCACTGGGATATCTGTGCATGGGTAAAACACAGTCTTGTTGGAAAGAGCTTCAATTCCAGGCATTAAGATATTGATATTTTGAAAATGCTGAGCATTAAACCACCTGCAGTGAACTGGAATCTGTCACTAAGCCTCATTAGAGATCACATTTTTGTAAGTTTTGATACACACTTTCACTCATTCAGAACCTTAATAACAATACAAACTTCTAAAGTGCTTCGTTTATATTCTAAAGTTGAAATATAGTCTGAAATTAGATTATACAGAGCAAAAGATAAATTTGCCCTTCACTTCAACAATTTAGGGCTTTTTTTAAAAAAGATTTTTTTTTTTTTTGTTCAAGTGTTGTATAATAGAAGCACAACTTACAATTTCAATACCAATACTGATACCAAAACCTTGAGTATCAGCCAATGCTAACACTCATCCAATACTGTTTTCTTTAACAAGTATGTTTTAAAATGTTTTTTTTGTTTGTTTTTTTTAATTGACGCACATCACAGTTAAACTCTTAAGCACAACAATTTCTTGCATTGTATAAGTATAATCCATAACAGAAGAAAAAACATCAATATAAAAATGGGCTTAGTGGTTAGCATGGTCACCTTGCACCTCCACAGTTGGGGGTTTGAACCTCGCCTCTGTGCAAAGTTTGCATGTTCTCCCCATGCTTTGGGGATTTCCTCTTTGTACTCTAGTTTCCTCCCCTCTAAAGATGTGTGTTGTTTGCTGATTGGCATTTCTACATTGTCTGTATAGTGTCTGTAATTGTGGGATAGGCTCCACTGTGTAGGATAAGCAGTATGTAAGATGGATGGATATACAGTATATTCCAATATTTCCAAAAAAAACTTTTTTCCATTTCAAACTAGATTTGTTACATCTACCTTTTTAAAAAAAAATAATAATAAAATAAAAAAAACTGGTATTGGAAAAGTGTCATCTCTACAGTAGTTACTATCCTTCAGTCACTGGTGCAGAACCAGTGCTCTCAGCTAACAATTTTAAGTTACAAAAATTTGTCTGATTATTACAGCTCTGTGGTTTTCTGGATCTTCTGGTGTGTCTTTATGCAACACTTATAAACATTTCTATTCCAAATAGTTATGCATTTAACATTTTTAATTGTCAGAAAGCGAAACATTTCACAATGGTTGTTTTTTTTTTTTTTTGTGAACCTGGAACATTGTGTGAGGAATATTCTAAAAACATTGCAAAGCAAATTATTACAGCAGATATTTTTAAAACACTGTAGGAATGTTAGAAAATATCAAATACTTAATTTAATCCACTGATAATGTTCTCTGGAGTGCACCTTCATTTTCACTCGACTTTCTAATTGCACAAGTTGGATACATGACTGCACCTAATATCTTTGGTTTTTTTCATGTACCATATGTCATTATTGCCAAACCATGAAAAAGATTGAATACAATACGATAATATTACTCAGTGAAGGTGATTGTGATAAGATATTGCCCATATGCAAGATATGCATATGAGTTGATTGTCCTTCCCTACAGCATGCATATGCTTCCTGGTGATTGACTGTGTGATGCATAACACAAATTAAAACAGCTCATGCATGAAAAACAAATATGTGCACTTTATGTGTGACAGGTTTGAAATATGAGAGACACCATATATTGGCACCCTGCCAGAGTGAAATTTATATAAAACATCATCCTTCTATATGTGAAAGCCTGTAAACTACTACTCATTGATCTTTTTTTAACTATAATGAGCAAAGACATATATAAGAACTTGAATTGACTTATTTGGGCATTAATGAGAATACCTATAGACCTACTCAACGTGGGAGAAAAAAATATCTAGACAATCTATAGCAGCGCTCGTTATATATATATGATTCTCTAGGGATCTTTCCTCTGGCCTGCGCACATAGCAGCATTCATTACGTAAAGATTAACCATTAGCTTTTCAATCACGTTTGATTGATTCACTTTCAAATTATGCAATTACTATTAGTCAATTTTATTCACATGGAGTGAACGTCAACCTTTAATGCTTTACCTGCAATGCAGTATCAGCAAGCTGGCTTCTAACAGTTCTTACAAAAATTCTCGTATTTCATGATGCATATTGTCTGAAGCAATTTATAGTGCTGACTACAGATTCATTAAAATGATCAGCAAAGCGAATAACGTTTTTCCCAGTGAATAGTTTCGTGGGATTGTACATCTCTGAAGCTCAAAAAATCCCATCACAGATTAAAAATACATTCTTTGGTGCAGAACTTTTACCAAATTATATGTAAACAGTTATGTTTGACACCAGGCTGTTAAATGCTGCCTGTAAATGCCCAAATTACATGCTGCCCTTGATTAGCCAGCAGCAGTACATTTAGCTTGAGAGAAGAACATCACTTGGAAGTGCTCCAAAAAGTCATTTTGCTATTCCCTGTCTTTAAGGGATTAATTTCAAGCACTTTGTTATGCACAGGTCCAGTGGTGTTGGATTCATTTCAACTTTGGGGGAAGCACCATCACATAAATATTTCTTTCCTTTCTTCTATAGTGTAAAATTCCAACTCGGTGCATAAACTTTGTAAATTAGCATTTTGTTTAAGATAAAAGTTCTCTTCAACAGCTGTGTTATTCATTATTAAAAATAAGAACGAATATGACACAACTACAATTCTGCCTAGAGCTAGTGAGGATGTCCATGTGTGCAATTAAACAAAATGCTAGCTTGATTCAAATAATGTTTCTTGCAGTGCCAGGAGAGAACACATCAAGAGACTTGAGACTGGGATGCAGGTTCACTGTCCAACAGAACAATAACCCTAAGCCAAAGCTCCACTGAATTGGTTCTAAACCAAGCACCCAAATGTGTTAGAATGGCCCAGTCAAAGCCAAGACCTCAAACCGATTGAGAATCTGTGGCATGAATTGAAAATCGCTGTTTACCACAATGGTCTCCATCCAATCTGACAGAGCTTCAGCAAATTGGCGAAGAAGAATGGCCAAAAATATTCGGATCCAGTTGTGCAAAACTGATAGAGACATGTCCCAGAAGACCCGCAGCTGTAACTGCAGGTTGCAAGTATTGACCAAGTGGAGTGAATACTTATGCAACCAACACATGACTACCTTTTTGTTTATTATCCTATTTAAAAAGACCCTCTCCCTCCCCAACCCAAAAAATCCATTACAATTCCAGGTTGTAACACTACCAAATGTGGAAAAATTATATTATACTCTATTATATACACTATATGGCCAAATGTTTGTAGACACCTCACCATCACACCCATGTGTGCTTGCTGAACATCCCATTCCAAAGCTGATCCCCCCCCATTACTGCTATAACATCCTGTACTATTGTGGGAATGCTTTCCAAACTTAAACCTACAGCATACAAAGACATCCTATACACTTGTGTGCTTCCAACTTTTTAGCAATAGTTTGGGGAGGCTCACATATGAGTGTGATAGTCGTGTGTCCACATACTTTTGGCCATATTGTCTATACTGTATATAGTACATTGTTAGACAAATAATACTTTCATTAGCTAGCCAACTGGGCAAGTGAATGCTCCATTATGCTGCCCAGTCTTGTGTTTTTTGTTTTTTTTGCCTTAACTGAGTAGGATAAAAAGTGCTAGCTTTTTTTCTAACATATGGCCAGTTAGTTAGGCAATTGAGTATGTTAAAATAGACTAAGGAACACAAAAAAGTATATGATTTATATCTGTATGATATTAACAAATATGTATGCACATGCAAAAGTAAACTGTGTCACAACAACCTATATGCATATTTCAGAAAAAGTATATAAAATAGCACTATATCATCCACAGTACTTAGAAAACAAGAGTTTTGCTCATACCTTCAGTTTACACAGAAGTATAATCATTAAATATTTTATTATGTTTGCATTAATGTGTGAATCAAATGTGTGTTATCTTTTTTCATCAGTCATCCATTATTCAACAGGAAGTTACATCATCCATAAATGTTGTTTCCTTTATTTTCAATGATATTGAGATATAGAGTGAGAAGGTCACACTATTGTCCTCATGCTGGTGTTACAAATAAACTGCTCACAGTAAACTATGACACCAACTAATTTCCCTGTTCATATAAAGTAAAATGTCTCAAAACTTTTTTTGTTACAGAATGAGACACAAGAAACAGAGTGAGTAGTGAGTAGGGAGAGGTTAAAGCTTGTTGGCAAGGAGGTGGCTTACAGCAGGTTGATCATGGGACGTTACATCCCTGTGAAACCCAGAGGAGCCGGCTGCAACAGTCTGGCAGCCTCGTGTCCTTCCGCTGTAGACCACACCCTTCACTGGCAGGTTTTCAATACAGAGCAGGAGAAAGAACTTAGGGACTCTTAACAAAGACCATCTGCCAGATACTGTGGACACAGCCCCAAAAAGGTAGTTAAACATTTTACTGAGTAACTAAGCTTAGTTTACTATGCATTGCTAAACTGTGTGCATTACATTACAATTTAATTGTAAGTGTTGTATTAGTCTGAGATTGTATGACATCTTTCCTTCCTCATTCAGGGTTCATACACATTCCTACCAATAAATTTCCATGACTTTTCCATGACTTATGAGGCAAATTATTATGACCATACATTCCCTGAAACTATGTATACGTGTAGAATAAGAATAAAAACCCATGTCAAAATTTACCACAGCATATTTTATATATAGCTTAGATAAACCAAAACCAAAATAACTTCAGTAAGGTCAGTGTGTATTGAAGAATGTTTACACAGTTATTCTGTAAAAGCAGTCCATACGACACAAAGGTCTAGTATGGCCACTTGGAGAATCGTTTTTATAGTGCACCTTTAAAGGTCATGATCACTATCTTCTGCCATTTTATAGAATAGAGCTGTAATAGAGTGGAAAACAGTGGAAAAATATCTTCTTTTATGTTGTGAAAAGTAACAGTATTTGGGTTTGGAATGACAATAGGGACACTGTTAGGTGAACTATCTCTTTAACTTTTTGAGCACAGACCTGACAAGGTCATACAGACTAATATAAAATACAATGGTTGCAGACACTTGAGGGTTTATTGTCCAGAAAAGAGAATTAAATGAATAAAGAAAATAGTTAAAGAACTAGATTTGCAATTAATATTTTATTTTAATAAATGACTTTGTCCTAACCACAACCTAAAAACACATGAGTCAAAACCACACATTTCACAATGTTTTAGTTTAAGTCCGAGGATGATAACTCGCCCACTTTGAATTTTATGAATCGTGAATTTAATGAAAGGCTGCATGTAAAGCCGGGTAACCACGTTCCTTACATTCATTCACAATATGCACACATTCATTTTTCATCTTATGCCTAATATGACAATTTGGCCATTTCTGATTACTGAGGGAACGTGTCCCCCTCATTGTCTGTGGTGGTTATGGCCCAGATTCAAAGTACAATCTGCAGCTGTGCCAGACGTTACCCCACACAAAGAACATAATGTGGCTAATCGCCCAAACTTCAAGTACTGTTTAACCACTACTAACAATTAAACATATATTCTATTATACATGGTGTTTGTGAAGAAAATTTCCATAACTTTTCCTAAACTTTCTGGGTTTATTTATTTTTCCAAAACTTGGCCTGGACATTGCTATTTTAAAATGACTTTTCCAGGTTTTTTATGATCGAACCCTGATCATTCCTTCATGGTGATCACCAACACAATGCAATACACAAATTTCCATGTCAGTGTTTTATGTCAGTGTATTATATATA
>JANDJT010000032.1:17440403-17458540 GCA_024331685.1 Stegophilus panzeri | reverse complement strand
CAGTCATACTGAAATGTAAGCCTTTTGTACTCACAGACAATCCATTTACTTTTTAAAGTCATGTTTAGGTAGAAGCGAGATATATTCATATCTCATGCAATTTTAAGTTTTAAAAAAGAGAGAAAATGTATCAAATTTAGATATGCATATAAATATGTTTATGCTTTAAAGGGTTTAAAAAAACAACAACTAAACTCCTTTATAGTCCAAACTTCGCTCAACAAAGGCGTGGCTTCACGTTTCGTGACGTCATTTCAGGGCGGGGCTACCAAACAGGTGTCCGCTCGGCAGGAGTGAGAGAAAGAAATAGCTTTTCGCTGCTGAAAGAAAGCACGATACCCTGTTTTTCCCCCATGCGGCGGTGGTGTGCGCCATGGTGCCGAGGTGCATCGGGGGCTGCGTGCCCTTATTCGTGCTTGGCGTGGTTTTTGACGTGGTCGGCTTGATTGTGCTGCTCGTCGGTGCTCTCGCCAACCTGCGCCTGGACGGCCGCTTTTACGGCGACTTTCTCGTCTACACGGGGTCCATCGTGGTTTTCCTGAGCCTCATGTGGTGGGTGTTGTGGTACACAGGAAACGCAACGATCCCCTCGGACGAGCTGGAGAAAAACCCACTGGACAACTTGGCGCTGTGGGCGCGCAGATTGTCCACCAGGATTGCGCACACCGGAGCCAAATCCACGGAGGTTGGAGAGAAGAACAAGAGCGTCGATGCCCAAGAATTGATGAATGGGTCCATGCCTGTGTACATTAACATTCCCACTAGGACGGCGTGGCAGATCTCGGGTGTGGAGGGCTACGACAACGCAGCTTTCGAAATAAGTGTTGACATGCCTCCAACAAGTGAAAAAACGGTAGAGCCTGATATTCTGAGGAACGGACGAATAGAGAGACTTCTCTGATCAACAGTAAAACACTATTTTTTTTTTTTTTTTTTTAAGTTTTCCAGGTTCCCATTGTGTTTCTCTGGTGGAGTTTTATAATCGTGTTCTGCAGGTCGTTCTCCTTCAGATAGTGTCAGATGTTCGGATCCAGGTGGATCTGACCTGCTTCAGCCTTTTCTGTACACTTCAGCACTACGCATAATCTGATCCACAAGGGTGGCTCCTGTTTACTCAGCACTTTTATAGTTGTGCGCACATACTTCAGAATGATTTCTGGATCTTATTCATTCATCTATGGACTTGAACTTGAATGTGCTGAAGTTTTGAACTCAAGCGTTTTCTGGCCGTATCATGTTTATGGCCATCATATCATTGTCAATGATGGTACTCATCTTATTTGTTTCATGGAAAGTTATAAATGCACTGGTACACTGTAAAACCGGATAGTTCATTTAACTCAAAAAATTTTAGGAAAGTAATTACCTCAAAATTTTTACATTGATAAATCAATTTCTTTAAGCCAAATACACTTAAATATAACAAAAATTTAACTGAAACTTTGTAATTTAAAATAAATTGTTATATTTAAGTGTATTTGGCTTAAATAAATTGATTTATCAGCTTAAAAATTTTGAGGTAATTACTTTCCTCACATTTTTTGAGTTAAATGAACTATCCAGTTTTGCAGAGTGCTGGGGAAGTGACATGGTGACTAAAGTTAGAGGTTTAGCTTGTCATGATGTCTTCAAGACATAAGATTTACTACACTTCCTTCACATTGTTTTGGATTACCTTTAATAATCAAAAAAAAAAGGATACTAAACTGTTCCTTTCTTGTCACTGGGGTGGAATCCTCTAAGCATACACATTACGTACCTTTAGTATGTTATCTTTTGCCTAGAAAGGTACATACAGTATTTCGTACCTTTTAAAGCATTACTCTAATGGTCCAATTATGTACCTTAAATGTTTGTTAAATACACATGAACCATATACACAGAAGATGTATACTCAAGGGTTTCACCCTGCTGACAGGCAAAGCTACAGTAGTATTTTATTTTTCCAGATAGTGTAATTTTTTCCCAATGTATTTTATGAACCAATAGGTTATGTATTACTTGCATTTGTTTCAAGTGTAATAAATGGAATGCAGTTTTATGGATAAAGGGGGCGGGAACTATTATGGCATAAGTGGCTTGTGCTAGTTTGATTATCTACCACCCTACATTTATTTCAGATCATGTAATAAGTTAATTTTTAATGAGAGGAGATGATGTTGTTTATTGTGGTAATATAGTTCAGTATGACTCAGCAAAAATTCCTGAGAATCAACTCTGATGTTCTATTAGTTGTATTTTGCAGGTGTCTTTTGGAAGCTAAACACAGAAATCCACTGCTTTTATTCAGGGAACAATGTTTTAATATTGCACAATGCTGGACAGATTTTTATATGTACTTTTATGTACTTTAAACAGATGTATCTTGTTTATATGGCTGATTTAATGTGAATATTTGTTTACGTGAATATATCTTCAGGAATTAAATATATTTTAGATATTAAATATTCTACATTAAAGAATTTTAATGTTGATTATGAACTATAGATATTTGGTTGCATCTTTCATACTGATGTGTCTAGTAAGGAAATTCATAGCAGAAAATGCTAACTATAAATGCTTTTTCCAGAATTTACTGGAAATAACGACATAATATGGTGATTACACTTTTGAGATAAAAATACATAAACTTACTCAAGAGCAGTTCAATTTAAATTTAATGAGCGAATGTTATAAATGTTGTATGTGTAATTTATACCACAGCACTGTTGCCTTGACAGATCTGATTGGTTAAAAGCTGTTGATTAATTTTCTATAATACCATGGTTCTTACAGTAGTTTCTGCTGTAAGTTATGTAAATGTGCTTAATTGAATACAATAACATTTCTATAGCAAAAATTCATTCACAGGACTCGAAGGGCAGATGCTCCACATAATCTAAGCCTGCTAATAAACAGGTTTTTAAACGTTTTAGTTATTTAACAAGGAAAAATGCATAATCACTGGGGAACCTTTCTTTAAGTAGATTAAAAAAAACAAAAACATTTATGGACATTGTCTCCAGGGTCAGCGCTTTGTAACAGTCACTAAGTTTTCTGCAATGGGAAAGTCTTCAGGACAGAGGACTTTCCTATTTCTCAGTAATATGAAAAGTGGAGACTTTTGACACAAATTTATTAACTTTAAAAGAGAGGCGAAAAAGTTTGGAGATGTAATGACTGTTTATAGCTGTTACGTTTTTTCTAATGGCTTTGTTGTGGCTAGTCTAAATGTTTTGTAGCATTATACATCCTGATTATAGTCTCCTGTATTCTTTTACTCTCATGAAACTCGGGTTGGGATTTTTTTTCTGGTTTCCTGTATGATTTTGTTCCCTGTAGATCTGCATGATCTCACATTTGAAAATCAGTAAGGGCAGAATGTCAAATCGAGTTATAGACCAGAAGATTGAAAGTAGAGATTTAAGATAATCTGCTAGTAACGCGATGAATGTTTTGATCACTACTGAATTATTTTTCTTAACTTTTTATAACAGAACATTTACCATTTTTGACTATTTCATGACTGCTGCCTAGTCACTGAATTTGATGTATACAGTGGAGGAAATAAGTATTGGAAGTGTCAACATTTTTTTCAGTAATTGCTGCCGTTTAGAAGATGCTCTGATCCAGTCGTCTAGCCATCACAATTTGGCTCTTGTAATAGTTGCTCGGATCTTTGCGCTTGCCCATTTTTCCTGCTTCCAACACATCAACTTCGAGAACTGACTTTTCACTTTCTGTGTAATATGCCCCACTCCTTGACAGGTGCCATTGTAACAAGATAATCAATGTTAATCACTTCACCTGTCTCCACTCTAACACAAGGAAATGATCTGAAAATCGCCTGCGAGGCACATGTACTCTCCAAAGAAACTGCACTAACAACTACAAAAGCGCTGGACAAGGTCAACATTTGTATGTTGCCATGGTGTGTATATTGCTATGAAATATGAACTACATCCTGGTGAACTTGGCATCTGACATGCAGTGAAACAGGTTTTGCATAAAGGACACCCTGTTGCTTTGAGTGCAGCCATTTGACCCATGTCTTTCAGATAATCCTGTTTCATATGCAAAGCAGGTGTGTAGGTGTTTAAACTGAAGACAAGCCATATAAGTTTTGGGAAGGAATGTATCTCAGACTACTGATCCTTTGTTTTAGTCAATGAAAGGCTTTGTTATTGAACTGTGAATTTGAAAAGCCAATAGCGGTTCTTATTCTGTCTGATTCTATATAGTGTGGTTTAACACCTCGGGTTGTTCTGTATCCTGTAAACAAGCCCGATGCACACTCAGCCAGATTTACAAGCCACTGCTTTACAAGCATTAGAGGCACTCATTACTAATACCCGAGTCTGGCACTACATCACATCTTTGTGACAGGTGCCTGGTTCATCGAAAGACTTGGATGGACTAACAGGTCAGGTTTCCTGTACACCTCTAACATGTTATACAGACATCTAGATATCCAGTTCCAACACCTCTGAGCAGGGAAACACGACACCACCAGCAGTACAGTGCCAGAACAGGACATTTAAGACAAACAGTAAGATCAAATTGTGTCTGATTGCAGGCACACCAAACATGCCCTGCTTTTATCCTAATAACCCAGAACAAGCACATTTCATAGTTTCATATTACTCTTGTTTACACTTTATTTTCTGGTCATTCAGGCATTTTAAGAGATTTTCACCTTTAAATAATGTATAGCATTTCATAATAAATATTGCTTCATGCCATTTCTCGTACTGCTTAGCAAATATTACGTTAATACTGAAGCTACGGGTTGGCTTTAGGCTTTTTATTGGATCCCTACCAAATCTGATGATCAGGGAATCAGGTGCTGCCTCAATATCAAGTGTAATATTTTGACAATTAATAATTCAGAGCGCCAGGGCGCTGTAGAGTGTACCAGGACGACTAGCCATTGGCGTCTCCGAGTTTAATCTGCAGAGTGCACGTCACATAATGTACTCTGCTACCTATTGTGATCGGAATCAAACCATACGTACTTTACTGAACCATGAATACAATCGTATCAGTTAAGAAAACACATCCTTAATTGTGGTCTGGCACATATTAACCACCCCGTTTATCAGTGAGTTAGTGAAATCAGTGAGCCAATGTGTAATTGTAAAATGCTTGACAGATTGCATAAATCAATTATTACTGATTGTTTCTCCTGTGTTTGCATTTGAAGGTTGGCAGAGAGGCGTGGGGAGTAGCGATGTTGCCTTACAGTGCCAAGGTCCCCTGGTTTGATCTTGAGCTTGGATTACTGTCTGTGCTGAGGTTTGCATGTGTCTGTATGGGTCCTCTGGGTTCTCGGATTTCTTCTCACCTCCCAAAAATATGGTAGTATGTGGTTGGGCTATGCTAAACTGTGCTAGGTGTGAATGAGTATGGAATATGGTTTACTGCAATGAAGTAGCATCCCATCCAGGGTGTATTCCTGTGCGGTGTTCCAGGGATAGGCTCTGGATCCACCACAATCGTGATCATGATTAAATAGTTCCTGAAGACGAACGAATGAACATTTATTGTTCTGCTTGTTAAAAGTAAAGTCTGCTCACATACACTCCATACATTGTTTATTCATGTAAAGCAACTTACAGGTAGGATATCTTCATAAAGAGATCGACTGTGGCTCTAGGATTAGCAGTACAGAATCTTGACAACCCACAGGTGTCTCTTGATACTAGTTTCCTTCATGGATTATGAGAAGAAATGCGTAATTATTACAAGTCAGGCAATGCAAATGGCAAATGACTGTGAAGGTCACAGTATTAGGCAAGTTACCATGCTTAAAACAAAGCCAATTAGCTTGCCTTTAAAAAGAAAGAAAAAGCCATTTATTTAAAGCTTGTGTTTTCTGTACGTCCTATAATGCACCAGAAGTCATGAGAAGCAGAAGCATTGGAGCAGATAGCCATGGCATGTTCCATTGTTGTCAGACATTAAGGACATAAAGCTGCTCCACTTCCATTCTAACTGAAATGTTTCAGCAAACTAGCAAGACATACATCCGTAGGATCGTCAGGAACGTCATATTAAATAATGACGTGACTCTTCATTTCCCATCAACATCATTACTCTACACTAGATCAGGGGGTGTACAAAATATTTAGGCTATTTAATGGAGCCATAGAGCTTTTTATTCCTGACATTTCCATTGCCAGAACACATTTTTAGTAAAAGTGTTAGTTAGAGGCAGTGGTGGCTTGGCGGTTAAGTTTCTGGGTTACTGATCGGAAGGTTGGGGGTTCAAGCGCCAAGCTGGCACTGTTGGGCACTTGAGCAAGGCCCTTAACCCTCTCTGCTCCAGGGGCGCTGTATCATGGTTGACCCTGCGCTCTGACCCCAACTTCCTAACATGCTGGGATATGCGAATAAAAGAATTTCACTGTGCTGTGACGTATATGTGATTAATAAATACTCATTATCATTAGATACAAGGTGATATTTATAAACCTACAGTACTTTGAGTTATTAAGGTTTGTATTGAATCCAATGACTTATGCTTGCTACTTATGTCCCTATGTGATCATCTCTTTTATTATCTTTCTTACTTTCTTTGTGAAACACTTTGAGCAGCA
This sequence comes from Stegophilus panzeri, assembly GCA_024331685.1. Taxonomy (NCBI): domain Eukaryota; kingdom Metazoa; phylum Chordata; class Actinopteri; order Siluriformes; family Trichomycteridae; genus Stegophilus; species Stegophilus panzeri. Next base: position 17,451,962 of record JANDJT010000032.1, on the reverse strand, counting down.
TTTTATATATGAATGGTGCTATATAAAGATAGATTTATTATCCTCAGTATATAAAATCTTTAGTTTATCATGGATCAATTCACTGTAGTGGCAGTGCACTTATCTTGTTAGGGTTGATTAGTCCATCTACACTGCACGTTATAGTGCATTACTAAAATGCTTTTCTTTTCCAGGATTGTAAAATGAGTATTTATCTAGAATGTCTAATGGAAAGGAAGGATGCTAAGGGATATAAACACTGCAATTGTGGGTTTAGTAGATACCACTTTACAACACTGGGTGGACCTGCATCTAACCTGCACCTTCTTACTTCTACAGTTGGTTTTATAGAAATGAATCACCACACAATTTATGAAACCATTATGATTGCAATGTTAGGATAGATTTGGAGTTCTTTTCACTTGTCAGGACAGACAATGACAGACTTTGTAATGATCGACTTTTTGAAAAATCTTTAAAGAATAGCAAAAAACAACCTCACCGTGTTGCCACTGTGTGCAGGTTCACAGCTTTTTATTTATTTATTGCAATTTGTCCTTCGTATATTTAACAACTCGCTAGATACAAAGGACCTGTGCCTATAATGGTGTAATTACCTACATACACAGGACTGTTCGAATGTTTTTCAAAAGGTCAACGTTGAGCAGAAAATCAACGAGGCAGTTTTGGATACTTCAAACTTCATCAGTTTCACTTCCCTCTGAAAGGCAGACTGGAAAACTTAAACCAAGATCATTTCATAATTTAGCTTTAATACCCATTCTGAACCCTTATCTTCAGAAATATTTGTAAAACTAATGCTTCATGAAGAATACAATTTGTTAAACGTTGTCTCACGTGTCAATGCAGAATGTTTACACGGCTATATCTGGAAGAAGCCATGTGTGCGACCGTCGGATGATCATGTGATCACACAGCGCCATCTACAGAAAACATACACGAGTCATCTCCAGCATTTGTAGAAAACGACCGACACACACAGTTAGAACAGAAATTATGGAGCTTTTAATTTATGTAAAAAATGCATTTCACCCACTGAAGCAGAACAACATCTACCACATTTTTTTTTTCTTGTGGAATACATCTCATTCGAGCCATCTCTTTCAGCTGTCTGAACAACGTAAAATAATAACGGGCAACTGTCAACTGTAACACAAAGTTAACACAGCCAAGGACATACTGAAAACATAAACGGTTCGAGGGAGGAAAGGAAATAGCATCAAAGAGTTTTAAGTGCAGTGTGGTCCGAATCAAAGCAGATTCTTCTCAGTCCCCGTCCCCCCCATCTCTTTTCCTTCTTGGTTCTTGTCTAAGGAACCAGCTCAGGTGCAGTATATGCTCTCTACACATCTTCATGCAAGCTCTGATGAAATATTTCAGTGAAATACAAATAGGAAATATAATTCCCTTATTTCATAGGTTATCTGTTAAAATATTGAGGAGGAAAAAAAAAAAAAAAAAAAAAAGAAAAAAAAAAAAAAAAAAAAAACTCTTGAAGTGAGAAACATCATTTGGATTTGTTTCAACAGAAGTAACAAGTCCTCTATTAATAGTGTTTTCTTTGAGGAAGCAATTACATTCACTTCTATAAATGTACGAGTCCATACGTTTAAAAAGTAAAAAGCGAGAAAAACGTGTGAGATAAATGCCATTGAACTCACTTTAGCACTGTTTTCGTTGTTAAATACCTGTGCTGCGGAGAACATAAATACAGACAAATTATATCCTAAGATACACATGTACAACAAATTACTGCATATCTACTAAGGACTGGATTAGGTAGGTCGACATTGAGCGAGGCTAGCTGCCATGATAGAGGAAAAAGCTCCTCATTCTACTTTTGCTGAAGAGAATCGTGTTTAAAGAATAGGGAAAAACCTCATTGAGTTGCCACTGTGTGCAGGTTCACAGCTTTACAACCAACCTCTTTCTTTTCTTTGTTTTTTTTTTTTTGTTTGTTTGTTTGTTTGTTTGCTATTTGGCAAGTTCTTATGTAACCTCTTTAAATTGAACCCATTTGCTCAGTATAATTAACAAGTTGCTGGATACGAAGGACATGTGCCTATAATTTAGATCTACTGCATGTACAATATAAATCCATCAAAAGTTATGCTACGGTTAAGGTAAACCATAGATGACCAGCCTATATGGTGGAATTACCTGCATACACAGGAATGTTTGAATGTTACCTGCTGCTTCCTGAAATTTAAAACGGACTCGCTATGTTAGGCTGCCGGCTATTCGTCCAGAGAACGCAAAAAATCCATATCACAATCTCTTCACCTTCTAAGTTCTGCCCAGAGGTAGAAGAGATGGGGGCATGGACCTTCCTGCTAAGTTTTGATCTAAAGTACATTTCGTAGCTTTAAGTACACTATATCAATATATGTATGCATATGTCAGTGAGTACTTAAATATTTTTGCTAAAAAGGTCTCCTGTCACTTTCTCGCTGTCCACTTCTAGTTGTCCTCCTCACAACCTCAGCACGTCTTTCTTCGACTTTGCACATCATGCACGTGTCTGTGCCATCTTTAAATCGTTCTACTCTCCTCCAATTTGCTTCTCACTTCCCAGTTTGGCACCTTAGACTGAACAAGAGATAACGTGGGTTTTATGGTGGGTGTGTTTTCAACTAAGAAGGGTCTGTGATGTTAAAGGAAAGTGACGTGGCAGCTCTAATCGGTGGTGTCCCTCTCTGCTGCGGCGGGAACGGCCCCCGTGTCCCCTCCGTCATCAGCCTTGAGCCGTTTGGGGTCAGGCTGCTCGGACTGGTCGCCGTTCTGCCTTTTGGTGGGCAAAGACGCTGACGCAGAGGCGTGAGTGGCCAGCATGTGGAGAGGACTGGCTACTGGGCACAGAGGAAAACAAGACAGAACAAAAAAAAAATTAAATGCTTTCAAATTTTTCCTTTTTTTTTTTTTTTAAAACAAAAAATTAACAAGTGTCCAAATTATTCTGAGGTGTTGTCAATACTGTCACATGTTGAAGAGGAAAAACAAATTCACCCTATAGTTATAAAAACCATAGCGCTGCGGTAGTCAACAATGTAATTCATCAACTATTCTTACTACTGGGTGTGTGTAATATGAATCCTTCCCCTGACTGCTCAAGCATATCCTCAAGCAACAGAAAAAGTTCAAATGGTTGTCAGCGCTTGTAATGATGAAACAAAGCGCTATGTTTTTCTGTCACGATTAAGCCAAAGGGCCTTGTAATGAAAGAGCAGACAATCGACGAAATCAGCCTACAATCTTGAATAAACGTGCACGATTTTCATCATTTCAAACTTGCCCTGTTTTCAAATGTTAAAAGATGAATTTTACAATATAAGCTGGATTAAAATTTTTAGAAACATTATCCCACTGCTAAGTTTGTGAGACTCGTCAGATGCGTCTTCGCCTGAATTCTGAAAATAGCCCAAACGACGGCCAAAATCAAGTTTTTTCTGCTAATAAAACGGTTTGACATCTCTATTTAAAGAAAACAAATACACTTTACCAAAACAATGTGGAAATTTTTATATTTCATTTTTTTTTTGGAACCATTCCTAGGCTGTCTGCCTGCAATGATCGTGCTGGGTGATGAGCCAGTTTAACAAAGAGACAGCAGTAAAAACAAATCAGTCTGCTTAAAGATGTCTGCATTTCTCATGATTCGATCAAGATGTTATAGCTATGCACCATAGCGAACCGATAATAAGCCTAATCAGTTCAGTTCGTTATCTGATACAGACAATGCCCCTGGGCTGTCACATCGTCATCAAAACAAAGATCACTTACACACAAGGTACAGCCAGCAGTTTAAAAGTGTTTAAATGGGCCAATAATAATGCATTAATAATAATAAATTTAGTCCAGAGAAGTGGTTGAATTAATCAGCGATTAGTTCTGCACTGCTGTATAAGCAAAGAGAGATCAGTTGAGGGAAGAGATGACGATGAGGTTCATGTTTAAATGCCGCAAGTGACTTTTACCTCACGCCACTTTTGGGGGTAAACAATAAATTAATTTAAAATGCTAAAACTTGTGGTTGAGATACATGAAAAAAGTTGGTTCAGGATTTTTCAGAACCTAAATATAAAACAGAAAATCTCACCATATCACCAAAATTGGGCCATGTGCAAGGTTTTCCCAGCCACCACACATTTGACCTTATACGAATCCTCGCGTCTTTTGTAGTGCTTCATGCTCAGAAGATTGCTTTGCAGCATGTGTGGAAAAGAAACACTGCAGGTTCCTTACCAGTGTTTGTTGATCCTTGGATTGCAGCCACCACATGCGTGCCGTTTTGTGTGATGGCCTTAACAGGAAGCTGATGCTGTCCCAACGGTGCCTGCTGCACTATAGTAACTGTCTGTATGGGAGTGGCTGCAGAAGTCTGAAGGACACGAGTAGCTGCACCTATAGAGGCAGTTGTGATGGCAGGCACAGGTTCTACTTTCACTGGGGGGGGGTAAATAAATCAAGTGGAATGAACAGTATTGTATAGTACTTACAAACTACTTACTAACTTCAACGCCAATTTACATCAAATGTGATGTCAAAATTCGAGTGTTGCTCACCTTTGACCTCTTGGTGATCCCCATTCTCCAGTGGTTCTGTTTTGCACACAACTTGGTCGTCTGGTGTGCGTGCATTGGCTGTAGCGAAGCCCGTAACGGCAGTCACTGAGACTGCAGGGATCTGGTGCACCACATGGAGTGTCTGCATGATGGGCTGCTGGGAGGTGGAGGTGGTGACTGGTGTAGCCACGGCGTAGCTCATCGGTTTGAGGCTCTGTGGGAGCTGCCGCTGGACGGTGATCAGCACAGGCTGACTGGAGACTGGAGAACCTGCGAGAGAAGCAGCATCAACTTGAGCTCTATGCCAGTGGTGGGTAAGAATAAACTACTGTACATGCTTCAGTCTGGAACAAAACTGCACAATATCACCCAACCACAAAGACACGCATTACTTCAAACGCTTTTCAACATCTGACATAGGCCGGTCATGATAATTACTTTATCGACTTACCGTACGATATATGGACATGGCCTCGATCATTTTTGCTGAACTTGATACTGCCTATTGTGATTAACTGCATGTTTGTTTACCCAAGAAAAAATGTGACCAACATTTTAGCCATTCACACTGCTTCTCTCCTCTTGTCTGCTCTAGGGCTGTCAAATAAAAATTCGAACTTTGAATATTCATTGAATTTAAGATTAAAAACGCAAAAACCGTGCATTCGAATTTAAATTGCGGAGTAAGTGCTAGCACCGACTTTAATTAAAATATACTTTTGAAAAAAATGACACTAACAGGAGTTAACAGTTCTTGTGTTTCGAATAATCCAGTCATACTCAATGTCGGGGATTCACCCGTTTAAGCTGCATGAGCTGAAGAGTGAATGAACACTCTTGAACAGTAAACTGAAGCACTTTACTAGCGGGTTAATTAACTCACCCAAATGCATCCTATACATATGAGATTATGAGATTAATCAGACATTTACACAACACGAACCTAATATTACAATTTGCTTTTGCATAAAATGACACAAATGCACTTAAGTAACGCGCTAGGTAGAACCAGAATAATTCTCCACTTGAAGCGCGTAACTGAACGTTAGTAAAAGAAGACGGCGGTGTTGCAATTTTATATCCTCAGTGAACGGAGGCGAGACCAATCAGACAGGGTTTACAGGAAAATAGTCGTGTCTTATTGGCTAATGGCTCTCAATTCTGCCAAATGCTAGCTCACACAGTCAGTGTGAGGGAAAAATGGATAGATGCCTTTTTTTTTTTTTAAAAAAAAAAAAAAAAAAAACCATCAGTATAGGGGTTGAAACGGAAACAGTAACATCCTCTGATGCTGAGCAGGAAAACAAGGTGTGTAAATGTCTATATGAGTTCCAGTTTACGTGAACATGATACGAGCAGAGCATAAGCAAAGATAATGTACTTTGCATGGCACTGTAGCAGCTAAACCCATACAATGATAGCTTAGCTGTGCCTTCCCTTGGCTAGCGACACCAAACTAGTCTAGTTAGAAAAGTTTTAAATTTTATCGGTCTGGAAGTCCTATAAAACAGTGACAACACCCGAGGCAAGTTTTATGATAAATCCAACTTATTCTGATCATTGACAACAAATTTAGGCTACTAGCTGAGCTGGAGAAAATGCATGGAGAAGAATCTGGGCTCAGCCCCGGATGATTAACAGTCCAGCTAACGCCCCTGAGTAGACTGCTAGGTCACAATATTGTATTACAGTACTGTACTCACTGTAATATCTCAGGAGATCAGGTTTTCACAACAAAAACGTGAAAACTGGCTAAGATAATATTTAAATGTGTGACTATTTGGTCTAATTTTTGCATTTTCTCTTCAACTAAAATGTCGTTGACTAATATTCGATGCCATTTTAGTCAGTAAAACTGACTAAAATATATTTAGTCAGTAAAACTGACTAAAATATATTTAGTCAATATGTTACATTTCTCCCTAGGTGTGAAAAAGTGTCTGATGTCATCAGGAGAACATTGTACAGTGGACTTGCATCTCACTCACAGTGTATTCCCAGCTCATGCCCAGTGTTCCCATGACTGGCTCCAGACCGCACTGACCCTGACCAGGATAAAGCAGTTAATGAAGACGAATGATTGTTTCTATTACCTTTTATTGTTTCTTCTATTTGACCATGCCTACCTTCCTGTCAGTAAGTTCTTTCTTGCTACATCTTTATACGTGCCTTTACTGCTAGTGATTTTTACACGCGCGTTTAATAAACCGGCTCCTTATTTACCAAACATGTTCTTCCCAGAAAGCCTAGTCAAGATTAAAGTTAATAAAACCTTTCCAAATGGATTAGGAGAAACGTGTTGCCTTAAAGCAGACACACCAAAATACATTACAGCCAGGAAAACCTGATTAGTCGGTTTGTAAATATTTAACCGCAGTGACTTCAGACAGGTGTTCTCTGGCAGCCACATGTATTCCACAATCTTTCAAATGCATAAAAAAAATCCCCAAACAATTTTTACTCATTGCTTCAGACTTACCTGATGTGTTCTGTGCAAAGCGAGCCTCTTGGATGACTGCTAGTTTGGGCTGAACTGCAGCAGCTGGAGCAGAGGCAGGGGAGGGCTCAGGGTCTGTGGGAACAGGAGAGCCTTCTCGCGACAGGCTGTCAGGAGTCTGTACACCACTAGAGTGGGCTGACAGCGCCCCCGTGTGGTTAGGAGAGGCTGGGGCACTCCTGGAACAAACAAGGATGGACCGTTTACAAAATGAAACACTTTCAAAATAAGAACTAAAACATAATTTATTTTAAGGCAAAATGAGCTTCAGAGGCTTTTGGCTTTGAGTACCGGGAGGACTGCGGGCCAAGTGGGGTCCTGAAGCAGGGAACGCCACGAGGCCTTCTTTTACGGAAGGCCTGATCCATCAGCTTGCCCTCTGTGGAGGGGTCTATCCTCCAGAATGAACCTTTGCCGGGCTCTTCTTGGGATCTGGGCACTTTGATAAAGTAGCGGTTTAAGGACAGATTGTGGCGAATAGAATTCTGGGGGGTGGGGGACAAAACAGGAGATGATTAATTTGTGACCTTATACTCTATTGAAGAGGTTATACCCCCCAAAAAATAAACAAAAATACTAAATTTTAAAAACATACTTGAAACAGAAATTTCTCAAAAACTCAGTAAATACTAACCTGCCAGCCCTTGTCTGCAGTTCTGTAGTATGGGTAGTTTTTAGTGATGTGGGTGTATATTCCATTCAGAGTAAGCTGTTTATCTGGAGCCATGGTAATCGCTTGGACAATCAGTTGTGCATATGAGTAGGGCGGTTTAGAGTCATCCTGTTGTACACACAAAATGAGGGACGAATCATATTTACACTTCTCCCTTCACAGTAAATAAGTCACAAAGTCGTTTGCTCACGTAAGCATAATGATAAAGCAGACTTGCTTTGTTTTAAAAGAGGGACTAATTCGAATGAATTCTGCATTAGTCTCGGGGTCTCAAGGTGCCTATACAACGTCCTGCTTCAGAAACACTGCATCCTAATGCACACCATGTGGTAAACTGCTTTCTAGTCTTTGATGAAACCAATGATGCAAGAGCAAATTTCATTATCATATTTTTCTATGAAAAAGGAAGAAATTGCATCAGAGCTCTGCAGAGCACGCCAATACTGCAGATCTGTTTATGAAGAAGTATCCAGCGAGTTACGGCTGTGTGATAAACTTTAGAAAGAATGAAAATTAATTTAAAGGCAAATGTTCATATGAATCCATACGAGGTAAAACCAGATGATGTTTAAATCAGTATCGGTAAATGGCTAAAGCCCCGGGGAACCTAAATCAGTCTTTGTATTAGACCGACATCAGTCTTGTTCATACACATTATACACAGTAATAAGTATGAATAACTGGCGCCTGTACAACGCCTCCAATTCTCCCTTTCAGTGTAAACTAGGTAATGCTCATCTTGGGTATATCTACCCATCTATCATTCGATAGGAGGATCTTAATTCAATACATCTGTGTATGAAACAATACGTTCTACAGGCTGCATTAAAAAAAAAAAAAAAAAAAAAAAAAAGCAGGCCATCTGTTATAATATACTGCTTATATGAAAAGAGATTAACATTTAAACTTTTAATCAAGCCCACACAAGCTCCTCTAAACGTCCTCTTTATCTTGGATCAGGAATGGCTACAGGGGTTTCTCCTAAGCATGCCGTTTCCATGAGCCACGCTAGTGCGCTGGCAAACTAGTGTACTACATTGAGAAAAACAGCAATAGCTACAGTCAATGCTGAATGCTTAAGGTCTGGTGTATGGGAGCATTTTGGCAGCCTGATAAGTTACGACCCTCACGGGCAGTGATCGGTGAACTGAAACCTTACAGTCTGCAAATCCGCCAAATGTGTTATAAATATCAATACCTCAATCATACAGCTAATACGGCGTAAACACAAACTGCTCTCTGCTGCATTCGGGCAGCTTTTCCACGCCGATTCAGTCCAGGTTATAGAAATCACCGTGGCGACTGGGAGGTTCATATTTGGTACGTGCATATTAGAGAACGCACGATTCAAAAAGACATCAAGTGCTAGCGAGAGCTACGTGACTGAGAGCACAGCTAGCTAACAGCAGAATAAGGAAAGCTTCAGAGACGCCACCCAGAGTCACACCAACCAGGTTTAGATTTGTACCGTTTATTTATATGATATGAAGGGTCTGAATGCATCGCACCAACACGGTCATTTTCACTTATTGTACTTTTATAACGTTGAATGTTTTTAATCAGTTGAAAATGTCACATTCAGGCAAGGGCTTATATTCTGATGCACATGCACAAATGGAATTAATTAGTTTCACCCCAACTTAGAGTTGCAGCATGCTGGGAGTGTGCTCATTACAAGGAAGTGTGAAGTTTGGAGTCAATGGTATCAAGTTTATCATCAATAAAAGATTCAGGGAGTGAAGGAACTTTGACCGAATCACCTCATTTCTCAGGAAACCTTATGTATTATAAACTGTGTATTTTCACCATATCTATATTTATTACTGAAGCATGCAGATGTTATGCTCTGGATTAGCCGGTGACTATGTTTACATGGACAGCAGTAATCTAATTATGGACCTTATTCTGAATAAGACAATATTGTGATTATGAAGTGTTTACGAGTTGCTTTTAGAATATTCCTTTCATGTTCCTGTGTTACATGTTATAGAACAGAGATCGATTAACGGCACACGTCATTACGTCACCGCGCCACGTCATCGGACGTTCCCTCCAGAATTTCACGTATCAACATAAAGTTCGTCTTCGTTATGGTACCGTATACAGTTTTGGGTGTCTTATATTTAATTTTATGAAAGCTTCAAGTGCAGTTAATTATTTGTCATGCTATACATGCAAATAGCTCCTGGCCTGCGTCCTTACCTACTATACAGTAGCTGAGATGCATGTATTTCTCCTACTATATAGTAGGTAAATACGTGGTTTCGGACGCAGCCGTGCTCTCTTGTTTGCCGTCAAACGGTTGAGCACTGCCATGTGTGAAGGTCTCCTGTCACAAAATGCGATGAAAACTCCCACACAGTGTTCATAGTGTGATTATGGTGTGTACATGTCTGTAATACACGTCGACAATGCGACTAAAACAGGAATTCTCCACACGTCTTAATTCCATTTGTGTTTACTTCGAGTATGACTTTAGTCGGATTAAGGTCATCAATAATCACTGTTTACATGCTAGTTTCTTAATCGGGTTAATATCGGATTATTGTTGTCCATGTAAACGTACTGTGTGTGTGTGAGAGACATTATCCACAATGTGTGAGAGTCTAGTGATAATCATTTACTACTGGTCATACTTAAATCACATTTATCTTGACTTTAGGGTTGAGTTGTCATACCTTCGGACTGTCTCCTCCAGAGGCTTCTTTGTCGTTTTCAGACTGCGAGTTGTCCCCTATGAGTTCGGCAGTGAGCCCACGCCCTACTCTGTAACTGGACAGTCCTGCCCCTCGGGGACTGGATGGACACGAGTTCGCAGCACTTGGGAAACACAAAAAGAAGAGCGTTGCTAGGATGAAATTAATAACCAAAACTCACACAGTGAGCTGCAACATGACTTGCACTTTGTTTCTATATTTTGAATCCAAATTATGTAGGAGTCACAACACATTTAGCACATTTTCTTCCCTTAACACCATGTAGAGGCTACGCTGTTCCTAGAAGAGATATTCAACACTTGGTTGCATGCAATTTTGTATTAATATTAGTATCCTGAATTGACTGACATCTGCTGACGGTACAGCAGTCATCATCTGTTCCAGTCTGTTTTCATGTGCTGAAGACTGAACCAGATAAACAAATATGCTGTCCTGGATTTCCGCCTGAAAGCCTTGCTAACCAAGACAACGCGTCACCTTCATGTTGCATGATCAAGCTTTGTGCGACATGTTTTGAGGCAGATTGACAATTTGAGATTGTTTGGCAGACTTCAGAATTTCTCCTGCTCTTACCATCCACTCTATTTAGCTAGGCGACGTTATTAGATGGCATTTTCATGCTGTGTAATACAGACAGACCCACAGAGAAAGAATAACATTTTGCATGCATCCTTTTCATCGACGGCATGGAGGATAGAAGCGCTCGTCTAAATGTGAATATATTCAAATGTGTGACTCAGGAGAACACATTTTGTTATTTTGATTCAAATGCAAAACGTCAAATTGTTCCCTAGCCAGGTATTTTGGAAGCGGTCTGGCTCCTGAAGCCACATTAAAAGGGAACAAATTTGAAAATAGACTTATCCAGGTTTTGCATCTTAAAAGCACAGCTATTGTGGTTTGTTTTAAAGGACTGGTACAATAGATTTACATGCCTCTGAGGTCAGAAAACACTTTCATGTGCTCATAATTTAAACTGCAGCATTACCTTTGGTCCCCCCTCGGTATCACAAACGACTCGTTCAATGATCCATTCTAAAGGATTCGTTCTAAACTCCTCCTTTCAGAGAGCATACTCTGCTCTGATTGGTCAGATGTCCCAGTCTGTTG
>JANDJT010000032.1:17420675-17439751 GCA_024331685.1 Stegophilus panzeri | reverse complement strand
TAGCTGTGCCTCCCCTTGGCTAGCGACACCAAACTAGCCTAGTTAGAAAAGTTTTATATTTTATCGGTCTGGTAGTTTTACAAACAGCAACAACAGCCGAGGCAAGTGTTACGATAAATCAAACTTTTTCAGATCATGTCATACAATGACAGGCTCTAAAACTACTGAAAGGACTATGAGTTTCACTTTGTAGTGTATTTTTGTAGGTTTGAAAGTAACTTGAAAGTAAAGTAATTAGTAATCTCATTATTTTTTTACATGTAGTAATCAGTAATGGATTCCCTTTTTGTTTGAGTAACGTACCCAAACATGATCATTGGTGTGTTGCTGCATCTGTGTTGCTTGGCAACCATTCTACTAAAAGTTGCTGAAGAACTACATTGATTAGCAGAAGAATGATTATTTAGCATCAATATATTATTGCATTTTTTTTTTGTTGCTGTGTGTTTACTTTATGAAACCTTGCCAGGTATATGTAGTAACCATTTTATAAAAGCAATAAGCCCAGCGAAGCCGTTGTTTACAGTGAGTTTAGAACAGCTAAGGGGGTTTTTTAGGGGTTTTTAACACCCCTTATCTGTTCCAAAATCACTAAACCACGGCCTTACAGGGCTTATTGCTTTATTAAAAATGCTTTTAAATTTTTCATAGCCTCAGTCAATATAATATTGAAAATAACTATTACTCTCGTTTACAATTTACTTTTCCTAATCACATTTCCTATTCGATCAATTCCAGCACATGTTTAGTCCTTCATATGCTTCCTATTTTCTCATGCAACATTCGCAAATTTTGATAGAGGAAGTTGGGTCACAGGAAGCATTCGCTTGTTATTGTCTAGAATAGTACCACCATATTAAAGTCATATTAAATATCAGTGAAACTATAGCTGGGCCTGGGTATTTTAGGAAGGTCATTTAACCAAGCTGACTTCTTTCTCAAGCAGAACATAAAAACACACAGAGGAAAGAATACGGAAGAATAAAACTATCATACAGCCGAACTTCTGTGTCTACGTGAAGTCTAATGCTTTATTAATGCTGTGGGACAACTAGCAATGGGCTCTACTTCACGCTGATAATCGTTCACGTAACGTCGGTAATGTGGTCACTTGGAATAGGTAAAGAAGCTAAAGCATGTCCATAACCACAGTATTGTAGTGCATTATGAATAGCTTAGCAATTCGAGAGCAGTAATAAAAGCACCTCTTTAAAATCACCTACGACCACATTGTTTGCAGAGCCATAGCTTGAGCTGGAATAGATTCAGCCATCCCCAATGACACAGACGGTATCGATCAGTATTTAACACTAACGTAATGCTATTATTCTTCATTTAGTGGTGACTCAAACGTGGCCAAAAGGTATGCAACAGGTACGAAGCCTAAAGAGAGTCAAAAGTCCTTTTATGGTAAAGCCACACTTGAATTTATATTGGAGAGAGCCATCAGACATGGTACATAAATCAACAGCACAAAGAAGAGAAAACACTCAAAAATCTATCAAATACATTACATTATCTATGAAAACCTCGCAAACAAGTTTACCGAGACTTGTGCTTAAACAGTGAAGGTACTACAATAAAAAGAAGGTAAACTACTGGGCTTCAAAGGGCATTTTGTAAGTGACTTCAGATAAAACAGGTGTGTTGCGTCCCAATTCACCTACTATCCGTCCAAAACAGTATCCGAGAATAGAATTATCGTGCCCCAAATAGTAGTATGTTGAAACGAGTGTCCCAAAAGGTACCCGGATGGTCAACTATTTCTGGTAGGTTTTCAAAGTGTAGATCCGTGGACACTCTTTCAGCTGATGTTGACCGCCGCCACTTCGTGACTGTTTGCTTTGTGACGCATTTTAGGGAGGTGTAAATGAAACATTGAAAAATAAAATCAAGGTCATTTCGATTATATCATACAAATTATATAACTAATAATGAATGAAGAAAAGCTGAAATGCAGTGTTTGTTTACGGTGACGGTGTCTGTAACTAGCGAACAACGTGCTCTTCCCTTACACGACGTGATAGTATGTCCCAGTACTTGCATACTCTTTTGCTACACACTAAGAAGTATGTACATTTTCTTCACAAAGGAGTATATACTCTTAGTGCATGACATAAGAAGGCGATTTGAGGCAAATCTAAAGAATTCTTCATTTCAACTTCCATTTAGTCTATTGTAATAGGGGAGTGAGACGACTTATTATTGCAAAAAAAAAAAAATCAATAACTATCTACAGATTGTCTCAGATTTACAACCATATGATCAGTCTATCGCCACTTCGCCAGGTTGTGGATCACATTTCTAGAATTTGATTAGTTACGGAGGTAACCAGTCCGACTACTGTCATGCAATCAGCATCAAATTTTTCTTAAAATCTGATAAACAATTGTCGTCATATAGTGCTCGGCAATCATGGGTGAAAAAACAGAATAGGGCTGAGCACACAACCTTGGGGAGATACTGTACTTAAAACAACTCCATGAGAAAGCTTATTGGCAATTTTCACCCTTTGAGGCTTGATCACTTATAAGCATTGGGGGAATGATTGTATTAAAAGCAAAGCTGTAATCTAATAAACTGCACCTTCTACTGATCTATTTTCCCTATAAGCAAACTGCAAGAGTGAGGTAGATGGAATTTGATGCAACCCAACACCAGTCCTTTCAAACATTTCAGCAGTACAGAAATATACGACTATGCTATACGGCTGGTGTTTTCTTGGGTAAGAAAACAGATATGTTCTAAATGTTCTCGGCACATAGCGGTGTTTAAATGATGTATTATAAATGTCCGTAGGAACAGCGGTAAGCTGTTCCGTGAGAAATGATGTCTGGTTGGACGGCTTCCCAGTTATCGTCCTGGAAAGAGCCTTCTGCCCTTCAAGCTCCTAGAACACTAGATTGTTTAGTTTGCTGAAATCAATGAAAGTAAAACAGCGGGATTTAGTATTCATAAAATCAGGCAGTGTGTCGTGAACTTCTACCAGCAGCTCTGGATTTAGGTTTATAAAGGGCTACCGTGATTAGAATTTGCCACATATGTTGACCTTGATAAAGCACTCTACACCAGGCATGCTCTCTAGATTAGAAAGTGATCGTGCGAACTCGAAGCTTAGTTCGTATGTCCGAGTTAAGCCAAAGCGTTTGATTATGATATTGCTTGAATGTTTTCTGCAGAATGCATGCATCTAGATACAAATAGTCTTCTGATACCGAGGACAGCATCAGATCTGTTTTGGGGTTTTATTAGATCTAGCCCTCTGAGTGTACACTGAAAAGAAAAAGTGATGAGAGATCAGATTTACTAAAAGATTTAAACGCTTTCTTAATATTATTAGAGCAACAGGCCAGGAAATTATTTCCTCTTGTTGGATGTTTAACACGCTGAAAATACTTTGAGAATGCTGATTTAAATTACAATTTTTTTTTTTTAAATCACAGACTATAATCGAAACTGCATGAGAATTTTCATGTTTAAGTACAAGATCAGAGTGTTATTGATGGTACTGAAGAGTCAGTATGAAGGTGAATATGAGCAGATGTTAAAAACACTACAGTGTCTATGTGGGTTTCCTCCTACATAGCCTGTAGGTGAACAGGCTACACCGGGTTGTCCACAGGGGTAAATGAGTGTGTGCGTGGTGCCCTGTGATGGACTGGCATCCCATCCAGGGTGTGTCCCTGCCTCCCAGTGTTCCTAGGATAGGCTC
Organism: Stegophilus panzeri; assembly: GCA_024331685.1. Lineage (NCBI taxonomy): Eukaryota > Metazoa > Chordata > Actinopteri > Siluriformes > Trichomycteridae > Stegophilus > Stegophilus panzeri. Next base: position 17,436,039 of record JANDJT010000032.1, on the reverse strand, counting down.
CAGATCACCGCAACCCTGACCAGGATAGCGTGGTTACTGAAGATGAATGACAGATACAACCACTTCCAGTGCTTTCTGTACAAACTATATGAAGTATTACACTGCATTATTAACCACAAATTAGTAATCCCACACTTTTTTAAAATTCTATTTCTAAAACCTGCGATGAAAAAACAATTTCAAGGGAATCATTTCAGTAACGAATTCAAAAGTATTTTCCAAGCCTGTCCAGTTAGTATGAAACAGAGGCAGTTATAATTAAAAAATGATAGCGTCCTGACATTTTGAATTTTGAAGACATTTCTGAAAATATCGGAGATGTTGTCTTACGGTGACATTGACTGATGAGCGCATAGAATCATCTACATGCGGTCAGATAGCATCCTAATCAACAGCCACTCACTGGGCAAAGACAACGGGGTTGACACGGATACTTCCGATTGCTCTAGTGGGCATTGACCATCGCTGTCCGTCCCGAATACTCTGAACCAATCTTACGCCTGGAGAGGTTTAGACTTGCCCTTATCATAATATAAGTAGTGAGGAGATTAGGAAATTAATAATAATTGCATGAATAGTTCAAATAGGAAATAGTTAAAGATAGGGATGTCACGAGAACCGATACTTCGGTACCAAGTCAGTACCAACATTCTTAAAACGCGACGGTACTTGTTTTTCTGCAGTAGCGTAGGTACTGTTGGTAAGGAAGGTTGCAATTCTTCCGGAACTGAAGGGGGCAGCAAATATGCATAAGTGTTTTAGTTGGTCCACAAGTGGTGAAGAAGAACGTCTACAAGCACACGGGGAAAACTACAGAAGATGGCGAAGTTTAGCTCCGCCCCGACTCATAGAGAGGAAAGGAGGTAAGAGTCAAATATGGAAATACTTCGCATTCGAGGCGGATGACAAACATATAATTGATGATCTGAAGCCGGTGTGCAACCGATGCTATCGTTCATTTCAGACAAAGCGAGGAAACACCTGGAATTTGGCGAAGCACCTGAAAGACGGTCCTATATCATTTTTGTTTGAGGCAGCTGGCATTGTTGCCGTGAAACCAGCTAACGTTATGCTACAGCTACAGTTATTTGTTAACGACGCTAACACATTGCAATGTTATAAACTACCTCCTAATGGGCCACCATGCATCGCCATTCAGCCTGTGTCCTGTCAACAAAATGTACCCTAAGGTCACTAATAATTATTCAAATGTTCATGCTTTTAATAAATATTTTTGGCCTGCCACCATATCAGTGAATTTAAACTAACGCTTGCATTCAGAATATAAAGGGGTGTGTGTGTGCGCGCGTGCTTAGGAGTGCACCTTAGCACTTGTGTTTTATTGGTCATTGTCAGAGTGTTTAATAACTAAAATATCCCTCTCGCTCTCTCTTTTTGCCAGTATCAGCCAGAGGAGGATGTCCTCCACGAGTTTTTAATTTTATTTTTAAAAAATGTATTTGTATTTTTTTTTTTTTTCAACCACACCGTGGTATCAACTTTGGTATTGAGTACTTTTGGTGGTATCGGTACCGACTACTAGATTTTTGGTATCATGACATCCCTAGTTAAAGTAGTAAATATATGCTGGAAGATAAGGGATAAGGAGAAGCGAGAAGGTGAAAAAATAAAAACGGGACAGCAAAAAAAAAGAAAGAAAAAGGAGGAGTAATAATATAAGAAGTAAATTAGTGTGTCCATTTGAGATATAGAGTTTGACTCACTATAATCCATATTTGTATTTTCCTATATTTTGTATCAGTAGATCTAATTATTATTGATCATTTCTTTTTAGAAATTCCATTTCATCAGCTTGCGCTTCACTGTAAGAGCAATTTAAGAAGATTGGTGGAAGCTTGGATGCTATTCAGCAATTTCAAGTGAACTAATATGATACACACAGTGTGGGAGCCAACCGTAATGATATGCTGCTGCTGCTGTCTAAAACTTAACAACTGTTTAATTTGTTAAAGTTGTTTTTGGATTTCAACATTAGTACTATGTATAAAAAAATAATAATAATAAAAAAAATTTGTATTCAGATCACAAATAGAATTCTATGATAAATGTCATTTGTGATCAAAGGGTAGGACATAACATTTAGAAGGGCAACATGAACTTAAAGCCCATCCATCACTATTTTAAGAAATTTGACGACATGCCTCTAGCTTTGCTGCTCTGACTTTTTAAGTTTTTTTGCCTTGTATTCGTTTTGCCAACCATACAACACATTCTCAGTTTTCACACATCCAGCTCCAAGAAATAAATAAATACATCAAATACACGTCAGTATGCAATTATTGTCTCATAACATGGTGTGAATGTGTTCCATCACATGCCTTATCTTACACATTTACTGCTTTATTCTAAATTGTGTTGTAATGTTTGTTTGCGAAATGTGTCTGGTTTTTTAAAAATATATATTTGACTGATTTATTTAGAGATTTATTCACAGCTTTAATGAAACCAGTTAGGGCTTAAAATAAAGCCTCCCATCTTGTGCAGGCTCTGTGACTTCACATGAACGTTCCTCCCTAATAAGAAACAGCTGCAAAGCCAACTGTCTAAATACTGGGACGATTGCGTGAAACACACTTGAAATACGTTCCTGTTTACATCACTAACTCAACCGCAAGAACACCCTCACAAGCCGTGTCCAGGCTTCTGAATAAGGAAAAGGTTCTAGTGAAAGAAGCTCTTAGCGATGACTGTTCTCACTCCCAAAAACATACTCGGTGATGATTTCCCTCAAAATGCATCCTATTCTAAGAGAGATTAGAACATTGCTACCAAGAAAATCCTAGCTGTTAGATGCACGTGGGGGCATGAGCATGTCTGTGAACAAGGAGGTTCATTTTCTTTTTTTTTTTTTTTAAAAAGATGTGTTCAACAGTAAAAACACAGTGAAGCAATAGTCCATTGTCTGCTACTTAATAATAAGAAGCTCCTCCATTTTTACCAAAGAACCCACAGTACCATCTACTTTGTTTCTACAGGCTCACAAGACCAAGGCTCATGATTTCATAAGTCAAAGTTCACCTAGATAAAATTAAAAAAGCCATGAAGTAAAAGTAACTGCTACCAGAAGAGCAAACATGTCTCAAACAAGAGTTATTTGTGATTGTTGCAGCCAAAAATGCTTTTTTTTTGCTGCGGGTTTTTTCCAAAATTTGCCATTTCTGCGGAAAACTATTTGAACTGGTGAAACTGCAATTGCATGAAATTTTCTTTTGTCGTGATGTTTGTTGGTAAATGAGGTTTACAGATTTAGCTGTACTCATGTTTGACGCACGTGAATCGAAGAGGGCTTTGGCTGAACAGTTGTTGTGAGGATGTCACATGACGCATCTTGGCTCAAATCTGCGGTAATTTTTAAAAAAATTGCAAGCTCCTCCGAATATTGTGGAACTTGCAAAATCGCGAAATCCCGGAGGGACTGGCAAACGGGCATCTTTCACAACCACGGTCCTTTCCCGTTCAGTGAATGAGCTTTTCTACCAGGTGAATTTTATCCGTGTTTTGGTCTTACTGCTGATTTATCCAAAAACAAACATACAAACAAAAAGCAGAAAAGCATCATTTTCAGGTGTTTCCAAAATCACTGTAGCTAGGGGGTCCAAAAATCACAAATGCTACAGCGTTTGTTTACATGTTTGCCACTGGTCACGTAATCCTTTAAGCTAATAAAATCAACCCATGGGTAAGCAATCATTTAACAGCAACACTCAGAATCACACAGGTATCTTCGTGTCCAAAGATGTACAAACACATCCAGAATTCTGTTCGCTCATCAAAACACACATTAAAAAAAAAGCAAAACCGTTAAATTAGTAGACACATTCTGTTAGCTTGCTAGAAGGCTGCAGACAGGTTTGAAATCTTTCTCTCTGATCAGAATAATTCGACCAACAAACCTTATGGGGCATCAACTGCTCTTGCAAAAGAACACAATAACATACAAAATACCAGGAGTTTATCCAGCGCGCTGCATGTCTTTCTTCCTTATGAGCACCAATGCACATGAATAGCTGTTGAATATGAATATAAATATGGAGATGACCGTGTACCTGATTGTCCCTGTGGGAGAGGGAAGAGGACTCATCAGGTGGGCAATGTTATCTGGAATGTTGATGGTCAGGGGTGAGATCTGAGGCTGGACGGCTTTCACAGGGGACTCTGGGGTGTTCCTCTTATCTTTCTTGTTGCTGGCCAGGGCAGTGAATGTGATCTTGATGTTTGTGCTGGGGAAGCGAAATGTGCACCTTTAAGAGAAAGAGGACGACATTCATGGGTCATTTAGACATGGTCTCTGAAGATACTTGCAACAAACAGCCTAATTTGCACTTACACAATCAAAACCCTTAATCTAAAATAAAAATAAATTAAGCTTAACCTTTTGCATTAGCAAGACTCAAGGTAGCAGAAGTAAACAAGGCACAGGCCCAATTGCCAGGCAGTAACAGAACCCACAAGCATCTGTAGTTTAAATATGGGTACCAGCCTGACCAGCTTACATAAGGCATACTCCTTTTTATTTTTATTATTAACACAGATATATTTGAAGCACTGCTAAACTTTTAAAGACCGAGCTGAGACTGGCGTGAACTTGAGGACATTTAATCTACTTCGTGTAATTCATTAAAAATATATATATATATATATATATAACTGGACTAAATAACATTTTATTAATAGTTATACTCTTGTGGCTCACAACCTGCAACAAGGCTTTACACAACTATCATCATTTCAAATCATATAAATGATGAAATCTTTCAACTGTGCAAACCCTGTGGCTTCCCAAAAACTTTAAACCAGGACCAACTTTCGAAGGTTGAAATAAAAAGCACCATTTGAATGGATTTGTGAAAACCCTGATCTTAGGTCAAAACCAAAAGAATAAACAAACTCAGCTCTTTATTCTTACAAGTCACAATTTTAAAGCAGTGTAACAAACAATGTGTATCCATACTACCAAAGCAAAGTCCTGCTGTTGAGTCTGGGTTACAAGCATTAATCACAAACCCCCTTTTCCAGCACAATTACACACAAAACAAAAGGAGTGAAGTTTTAATAATAAACCCAAGCAGTAGCACTGCATTTGCTCATATAATCATATATTGTGAAAGGAATCAGGGATTGAATCAGAGCGCACAGATGAGGAGCTGAAAGGGTTAAAGGACAGGATGTTGCCCTGTAGCTAATCACTTTGAGTCGTTCTAGTTTAAATAACTGATTAGCTACACTATGTATATAAAAAAAAAACGTCTGTCTTGAAATATGTATATTGTACTGAGGGATATGTGCTGTAGAAATTTGGTGTGAAGGAGAGATAATGAAAGGGGCAAGTGAACGTTAGCCGACATGCTAAGTAACGCTGTGCGGCTTAGCAGGAAACATGAGAGACGTGTGTTGGTCCAAACAGACACGTGCTGCCGCGCAAAACAAAACAAAAACCCGCGGGTCAACCGCGTTAAATGCGTTTAGCCGTGCAATTCGGTTGATTTGTATCTACTGCAGTGATGCACTTTGGTGGTCTTACACTCGGGGAAGCTGGAGAGGAGGAGCCCCGCGTCTCTGAAATACCCCGTCCACGAACACCCCGTTTTTGCCGAGGCACCGCAGGTAGAAGTCTCCGCCGCCGGCGCCGTCCTCACCCGCCGTGAAGATCTCGAGGTGCCTACGGGAGATGAAGCTCGAGTGGCCCATGCTCACGTCCACCGAGCCCTGCGACGAGTTGCGGCCGATGGTCACCGAGCGCTTCTTCATCAGGTACTCAAATTCTCGGCCCTCGAGCCGGGCCACTGCCGACCCCGACGTCCCCGCCATCTTTTTTTTCTTGGCAATAAGTCTTTTGACGTTGATTTAAAATGACGAGGCTTTTCACTAGGGAGGTCTTGTTGACTTTTGTGATGGGTGTACAAATTTGGAAAAAATTTGGCTTGGGGGGAATCAAATCGGAGGATGGATATGAAACCGGAGGAGCGTGCCAGTGCGGGGACAGCGGCTCCAACCCACCGCCGCAACAGAGAGAAAGAGGACAGGATAAAACGGAACCAAACAAACAATGGGGGCGGGGCTAACAATGACCGACAGCGCGGCGGGCCAATCAGGTTCCAGATGATGTAGGCGACACGGGTTTTCATCGGTTAGCGCCAGAACAGTGAGTGTGTGTGTGTAATGTGTGGGGTTTGGTTGCACCACGAGCCTGACACGCATGTTAATAGTGTGCTGGAAGAGACAGATTGGTGAGAATCAGCTTCAATATATTGAGAAGCCGTTCACTTTCATCAAATAAATCTGGACTAAACGACGACCAGGGTATAATGATGCGGGTATTAAACAATAATAATAATAATGTCACACGTTGTGAAGAGATTCTTGTCATGATTGCTCAAATACATTACTAACGTTCATTCTGATCCCTGAGCTGCAGTTTCCTGTGTATTATAAAACAGTGTTACTGATTTTACTGAGAATGAACTAAATGACACACATTATCACCCGAAGAGAATATTTTTGTCCTAAAAGCATCTTTTAGCCGTTTTCATCATTGTACAAAATCTCACTATTCACAATTATAACGTGTCAGACACAGACATGGTAATGGTTTAGTAATTAACTACATAGAAAACATATACACAACAAATTCCAGAATGTTTTGGTTTATGTAAAAAAAAAAAAACAAAAAAAAAAAACAACGAACTTTTGTCTGCAGTGCTAATCAGTAACATTATTTCAGACAGGGATGTGCATCTCTGAAGTGGAAAACATATCACCACGCCACCTCTAATATCCATGCTTTTATCAGATCCTCAAATTAATGTTATATGAAGTTGACTCGAATGGTTTAACACAACCTCATTTTGTAATTAGTGACTAACCTAGTAATAAAAAAAAGAAGCAAAAACAAAACAAAACAAATATTTCAATAGACAGGTATACTGTCAGTAATGTTTTGAAGTAGCTACTGGTGTTAGTAAACACGTTACGTCATTTGATGGACGTGGCAAAACACTGCGAATAGCCAATCAGCACACGCACAGATCAACCAATCAGCAGCCTCGGTTTTACAATGTATTTAATTTGTTACATGATACATTGTGAACTATGTATCCCTGCGGAATTCAGTCGTAGCGTAGATTACAGCATGTTTAACGCTGCATTATGTGTAAATCACTTGAACATTTACAAACACGACAAAAGCATGAAATAAGCTTCTAATCAACAAAGTTGGAAAAAAAAAAAACGAAAAAAACAAAACAAAAAAAACAATTAATTGAATACAGCTTATAGATGTTACCGTTGGGCACTTTGGTAATATGTTCACAGACACATTCGTAGGGCAAAAAAAGAAGGGGGAAAAAAAAGATGGATTTAATTTAACAAACTGAAATGAATAGCATCCTTCCATTAATGATTTGCCAATCATTTTTCAGATTTCAAACCAACCGTTTTTTTTAGCAACCTAAAATTTTGGCAACCCAAATTATCATTTTTTTAATCACTTTTTTTAAAGATCAAATTGTGGTTTAATAGGATGCTTCTCTCTCTGTCTTATGAATAATCATAAAGAGGACATCTGTAATCCATTAATGCAACACGCATGACTATGCACATACTATTAAAATGCATTAAGCAAATACTAATTTGTTCCGACAGATCTCAACTCAACACCTGATAAAAATAACGAAAATTGCACATACATGTAAGTAACAATGAATGAAGAAAGAAAAAAAAGAAAAAAAAAAAAAAAACCAAAACCATCTACACTGTACTTGTTCTGTTGTACTATGCTATATTGTTGCAGTTACATATGCCTGGGATTTTGTTTTTACACAACAAGTAAAACAAAATCTAAGACTACCAATATTATGTACATATATAGTGTGACTGATGAATTAGCATACACATCCTTCCTCTTCAGTAATGACAGAGGCACTCACTATAGTAGGTTAGTTAGTGGACAAATATTCTTCTAGCCAACTCTATGCTTATAAAAGAGCAGTTCGCATGGAAGACCTTTTAAAAAGCAACTGTTGTCGTTCAAAAATAGTTTCCCCCCCCCTCTTCTCACTCCACTGAATGACTGCAGTCAGTTTATTCATCCATCTCTCCAGTGGTCAGAGTTTCTTTTAAGTTCTTTAAAGACTGGCTAGTGAGATTATAGACCTCGTAATCTTCCTGCATCAGGGAGTCACTCAGTCAGGAATGCCACATACAGTTATTCATCTGACATTCTTCAAATTTGGAGATGTCAGGAAATGAAAAAAAAAAACCCAAACTGAATCCAAGAACGGTCTGTGCTCAGATCTTCTCGTCGGTCATTTCCAAGAACTGTGCATATACATCCCTGGAACACTCCCCTTTTTGGTTGAACAGGAACTTGTAATAGCTGCCATCAGCACAAATGGCTGGATAGGGGATAAAAGTAATGAAAAGTAACGGTTAGTAAGTGTGCTCAGAAAGTCAGTAACTCTTTGCAGTGGAAATGATTTACCACAAATTCATTCATAATCCAATGTTTGTAAACTATAAAAAATGGAGCATTTTCTCAGGCCATGAATGAGGTTTTCATATCTCTAGGTCACACCTGATTAGTTAAATTTTAACTAAAGGCTGCTAAATCAAACACATAACTCCTCTTCACCTATGACTGCATTGGGCTCAGTTCCAAAGGCACAGACACAGGGTGAGCCAGATGGGAGCTGGAACTTTGAGAAACTCCACTTGGAGCTGAAATACTTGGGTAGGAAACTGGCTGAGGCCAAGCTGTAATTAAAATACATAAATAAATAAAATAAAATCAAAGCAACATAACTACAGGTAAGAAGCAGCAAATCTATGAGGAGGCATAGTTAACAACTCTAAAGAAATGTCCAGCAAATGGCTTAAAATTTTGTCCCAAACCTTGATTGCTTGTTCCTTTTGGGATCTTCTGCAGCAAATATGTGGACAGTCCCATGGTCACTTGACACACAGATGAGAGACGCATCCTGGTTGAAGTTAATGCTGCAAGACAACACAGGCATTAAATATATGTTACTTACCATGGACTCCTGGACGTGGTTTGGAATCTTGTATCACAACATAAAATAATTGACAACTCACCAATATATGTTTGCAGTCTGCGATCCTCGTCTTAACTCCTGAATCAGATGACCCGCTGATGTGTCAAATATTCTGATCAGAGTCCCCTGAAGGAGAAATGAAAACCATGTTAGACCATAAACATCTACACTATTCTTTTTCTTTCTTTAAATCAGGAGTTATTTATTTATACAGAGAATTTTCACAAAGCAATACTGTTCAAAATCGCCATGCTTGTATCAGTACTTCCACATCAGTTTCTCACTTTTTCCGAAGCCGTGGCTATCCGTGTGCCCTGGAGGTTGAGGGCGATACAACACAGAGCTCCTTCGTGAGCAGGAATGTCCACAGGAGGCCTCTCTGTGTTGGCCAGGTCTACTATCTGCACATGTCCAGAGTGGGTGCCGGGAAATGCTAGCAAAGAGTTGTTGCTGTTTGGACACAGAACACACAAACCTGCAAAGATAATTGAAGAAGTAAACTATCAACTATCTGAAAATATTCCAGAAGAAAACAATTCAGTATCAACTAATAACGCAATTTTATTAGAAGTCCATATAATAAAACTTCACAAACATACAAAAGAAGAATCATGATATGAAACCAATGGACATGAACAAACGCATTTGTAAAATCATTCGCAAGAGCGTTTACACGAGAAATGTGGTATTTATACAAATTCCGTTTGGGACAACGTTCATATCCTACAAGAGATTGTGAGTTTGTGGAAATCTACATAAAAGTAGACTCACTAAAGTGAACCTTGATTGATCAGCTTCAAATTGTATAGGTGGTAGGAGTTACTTCAATTTTATATACGACTTATTCTGTCAAGTTTAAATAGCTTATTTATTTGTATGTAATGAAACTTGTGAAACTAGGTCGTTTGATGTTAATCAACTTAAAGAAAGCAATCCAAAAGAAAGCAATACAAAGACATAAGACTAGCTATTCATAAAGGCTACCATATAAAAGAAGGAAGAATTAGTGCGAGTCTAGAATAGCCGATATGCTGCGTGGGCTGAGCTGCATTACTGGAAATTTTAGCACACACACACACACACACACACACCCCACACTTCACTGTTTAGTCATTTTCAGCTCTCCGTGAGCGCTGCACTTTAGCGACGCACACAAAACTCCATAAATGTAAATAAGCTGTGTCGTAAACAAGCTTGCTAAGTTACAGGTGATTGGCATTTACCAAAAACAGCATTACCCAAACTTCAGTAAATCTGGTGGGGATTTGTAGTGTGGTTTGGTATACAAAAACATTTCCAGATGTGATAAATGAGTCCTTTGAATATTTCACTACAGTTTATTCAGAGTGTGAAAGAGAGACATACCTTTAGGGTTGTAGCATGTTTCAAAGACATGCAGCTGGTGCGGGTTGTGTGTGAAAGTGAAGACTTTGATCATTGAATCCAGGACCACCACAATTCTGAAAAGAAAAAAAAAAAAAAAAAGAAAAAAAAACACAGAGACAAATTCTGGCTTTATGTATTATGATATGCTAGCAACCCTTATACAGCAACATCATATACAGTCAGGTCAGCTGTATTTAAACATAAAAAATAAAGCACATGGACCAAGCACTATTCAGCTTAATATTCAATACAGAATTTGTCTTGGTGTCAGAGTCTAAATTGCTGTACTCAGTTGTGTTAGTTGGTACGCAATCCCATACCTAAATGATCAGATTCTTATCAGGACAAAAATGCCTAATTTTCATTCGACAGCGTACGCATAAAAGCATAATTCAATTTATTTTAATTTTTGGCTTCCTAAATTAAACATCATGGGCTGCGATATTGGTGAGCTTAGCTGACATCAACTAACGTTAAATAATGGCTACTGTTAGTTACTGGTTCGATAAATGACTTGCTTCCGATTTATGTTTCAAAATGGTTTGGGTGGTAAAATTAATTCATTTTACATACACATTTAAAGGAATATAGTCTTGTAATGTACAATGTGAATTAAAGCCTATTTTCTGTTTTTTTAAAAATATGATAGCCATTGTTTTGTATTTTGTTGCTACATTGGCTGAATAACTAACAAATAATCATGATTTCAATACTGAGCTAAACATATTACGGTTATTTTATTAACCATCACACAGCCCTAATCAACTATCTTTTTAGATTTGATGATGTGAGCACTTAAGGACATGCAACTAGCATTACTTTTAGTGCCCACAACAGTCATGTAAAGAGCTACAGTCAGAAGATGATGCAAGGTTGACTTGCTTCCTGGCTCTTAGTTGCATGACTTGCAAAAGACTGATAGAGATTATTGTTTGTGCTTTGACCTCAGAATTTAAAGCCCCTGGCAACAAGACTTCAAACGATCTGTCATTAAACAAGCATTTATCAGCGGTACAGTCAAGAAATATACATCTGTAACTACGATATAATTCTAAATAAAAAGTCCTATTTTCTCAATGTTTGGAATGGTGTGTGTGTGTGTGTGTGTGTGTGTGTGTGTCAGATCACATAATGACTAACGATGACGAAGTGTTCGCACTAGAAAAGCGTATAGGAATGACAGAGCTGTACTTTCACAGTGCAGTTGTTTTCAAACAATTGAGATTCATTATATGCTGTATTGGTGTATTCATTCTTGTAATGTGGGTTTTTTTCATAAAGTACTACATTGTGTATAAAATGTGTGTAAAACTAGAACACTGTAGAAAGATGCCGTCTCCTCAGGCTCAGGCACAAAGTTACAGAGACAGCAGGAAAGAAGTCACTTTAGTTTCCTCGGTTGGGCTAAAGCCGTAGAAGCAGATGGTTAATTCTGATATGTCAGTAGGCTCGATCTCACCTCTACCAAATGTAGGACCGCCCAATTCAAATCGGTCAGAAAAAAAGCTGAAAAAAAAAAATCGATCTTAACTGGGAAAAAAAAAAGTTCTATCTTTTGCAGTAAGTTGACAGGGGCTTTAATGATATTGATTAAATGACTTTGAATGGAATATTTGAATTAACGTGTGAAACTATCGTTTGAAAGTAAAGACAAATACCTGTCTCTTCGAAGCTTAACAGCTTTGACTTCTGTGGAAAACTCAATCTCAATCACAGTCTTTTTCTTAAGGTCATCCCAGATCATCACTAGTTTAAAAAAAATAAATAAATAAAAAGATAAAAACATACATATGTGGCTTTTAAAAACAATTATTGAGGAAGTATGATTTAATACAATAGCCTTTAAAAAATAAAAAAAAATTTAAAAATCTGTCAAATTTATATTCATTTAATTTTTCCCCTTGTCTATATGATCAAACTCACATCTGGCTGGAGGACGTGTAAATTTGAGTGTAACATTTTAACAGCACATAACATTAATAACCATACAACCTGTGATGTGTAAATGTGAACCAGAATGTACAGATGTAAATCTTTTGTACTTTTTAATAAGTAGTAATAGACATATAAGAGGTATTGTGTAGATGCACTGGGCTGAGGACATGGATACAGATTTGGCTGCCTTGGGCATGCAAACGCACAGCTGGGATATGTAAAGACGCTTGGATATCACTGCACGATTCTTTAGGTCGTTACATTAGAGATTTGCTCATATGTCATTCTGCATTCTCAAAACTGTTCTTGTTTCTAAACAACTTTTTAAAAAAATAACGGTCAGTGTGTTTCTGTAGGTTTGATTTTGCCTCCCCAAGCCCTCAGCAAAAAAAAAAAAAAACCCTTACTGCAATACTGACCTCTACAAACAAACATTCAAAACTGCATTCATGCATTTTCAGTCATTATACTGAATGTCATATTACGTGCAGTGTGCTGAGGTATACAATATTCTATTTTGCCCATATCGTGAACAAGAGAACATACCTTTATTAGGTGGGTACTTGGGTTTCTTGCCTCCTCCAACAAGTGCAAGGTAGTTGCATCGAAAGAGCATCTCAACATGCCCGACTCCACCCTCAAGAAACTCTGGAAGCCAAACACAACTTCAAGCAACTTCTCAGGACCACATTTGGAGCAGAAGATGCTCTATTAAATGACAGCAATCAACCCCATGCCATCATGGGTCACATTTTCTAAACATAACTCTCATTCTGTCTCGCTCAGTTATGCATAACCTTGGGGTTGTTTTTACTGTGGATTAGATGGCAGGAGATTTTTACCAATCTTTATTTCTAATGTAATTCTATATTAGAAAGACTACCAAAATTAAGTGGGGTTTTTTTTGTTTGTTTTTTGGGGGGGTGTTGGGGGTTGGTTGGGGGGTGGTTGGACGGAGGGGTTGGACTTCTAGCTAGAGGGGTTGGCTTCTAGCTAGAAACACTATAAAATACAATATTCGTGCTATACTGTATTTTGCAAGGTAGGCCCATAATCTGAACAGCGTGTGAACAATATTTCAGTCCGTAGCTGGAAATGGCCAAGATACACTGGGGCGACTCTAGTTGGGGAGTTTTGTTTGTTTGCTTTTCTTGTTTGGGGGTCGGGTGGGAGGGGTGGGTTTGAGATATGTACAAATATAAATATAATAAATATGAACATATAAATACCTCTATAACATAACATTACACTTATTTCATGTCTCCTCCAAACAATATGGTCAATGAACAACATTCATGAATTATGCGTGGCACAAAACAAACAGCGTTCATCTTCCATATCATATGCTCTCACTCCTAGCTTTTTTTTTTTTTTTTTTAAACCAGGTTTTCCAAAGTAATTTAATGTAGTTTTTTCATCCTGCATAACGGACTGTCTCTTCCCCCTTCAAACTCTTCTCTCTCTCTCTTTCTTGCCTTTCTTTTGGACCATCAACAAAAATAACAGTGACAGCCTGAGTCAATAGTGGCTTAAGAATCTGTATAAATGACAGCTAAAACACTTTACAAACATTACATATCTCTATATAACTGCTAACTAAGTGTCTATTTGTAATAAACATGTAGGATAACAACTGTTCCCATTGGCTGCAGCCTGTAGGTATTTTGGCCAATCACAAAAGTAAACATTGCACAAGCACACACAGAATATCCCTGCTATGCTTATGTGTGGAACTTGCTCTCATAGGCTTTCGAGTGGATAAAAGATAGAAACCCTCTTCATTACGCAGACACCGTGTATAGAGGTAAAATCTCACTGGACTAACAAACTTTGTGATCATATACACTGGTAACCCATGTTTATAACATTTACACAATCACTACATGACCGAAAGCTTATTATAACCAGGAGTGCTAGTAAATTATCAGGTTTGCTGGTTTGTCTGGGTTCACATATTGCATTTCATGTAATATTTTCAAGATCTTAAAGCTCATTGTGTGGAGCATTCATTTCTGTGCTTTCCTACACCGATTTAGTAAATATAACATGCAAATTCATTATATGGCCAAAAGTATGTGGACACCTGACCATCACAACCATATGTGCCCATTCCAAAACCATGGCAATTAACACGGAGCATGATGTCAAATGCTGTAATGCGCTGCCGCTAGCTTTAGCAGAATATCCAGAGTCAGAGTCAATGACAATAAATTTCTTGTTTACTGTTTATATCAACATTACCTTTTATGCCCAACATGACCTCAGTCACCAGCAGACAGAAGCGTAATAGTCAAGTGACAGCGGAAAAAAGTGTGCGGCCTCCAAGTCCTCTAAGACAGGGCAGCATTTTATATTAAACGTTGTGTAGAAGATTATAACCTGCAAACTTTACAAAGCGAAGCTTATGTAGCACAGAAGCACGAGCACAAACTTATATTTATATCCAAAATGCTCCACTGTGTGCAAGGGGTGGGGGAAACTGGTGCGAGTTGCTTAAAAGGTTTAGTTTAAATGAAGTTTATTGTCATTATATGCTGTGTTCGTGTGCTTGCATTGTAAATTCTGTTGTTAATTATAACAGAAGTGCTCTATTAGTAACGAGGCTTCGTTGCTCCTCACTCGCGGTGATAAACAGTGTAGCGCAAGTAATGTTATGTTACTGTAACGTTAAATTAACACAGTACGATCAAAGTAAACATAAGTAAAACAATATGTCTAAAGGCAGTGAGTAACAGAAACCACAAGGTGCAATTAAAGTGAGATTTTATTATTCATTTAGGAGTGTAGTTTAATGATCAGTGCTTTTTTGTGCATCCATAAAAATAATGCATAAATACTTATATATATATATATTTTTTTTTTTTTTCACCAATTTTTTTTGGTGAATCAATTCGTTGGATGGCATAAAACATATATATATATATATATATATATACACACACACACACACACACACACACACACACACTATC
>JANDJT010000032.1:17343535-17399467 GCA_024331685.1 Stegophilus panzeri | reverse complement strand
GCAAATTTACACTGTTACACAAGCTGTACACTCACTACTTTACATTGTAGCAAAGTGTCATTTCTTCAGTGTTGTCATATGAAAAGATATAATCAAATATTTACAAAAATGTGAGGGGTGTACTCACTTTTGTGAGATACTGTATATATATCTCCATCTAAATCATATATCAAAATTATTCTTTTTAGATGCATATTTTGATTTATTTAGATTATTGTTGTTAAAAAGATGTTAAAACTATAAGTATGAGTCAGGCTTCCATCATCTATTGTTTTGCCGCAATGACTTCTGGGACTTCAAGCCAGTTTGGTGCACTCAGGTCTGCATCCAATGCATCCTCAATATCAAGAACACATCCGGGTAATTTCATGTGTCTCCGGTACTTGCATTCTTGAGTATTGGAATTGAACTTTGGCTGTGGATGATGATGCAGAACGAGTTCATGAGGACGCAAGATCCCTTAAGAATGCATATTGAGAAACATCCTAAGACAATATTCTGATTCCCCAAATTCTGATTCCTGAGTCATGTCATGTCATGACGTCATCATGTCACATCATCACAAGGCGCATTCAGCCAAAGCCCTCTTCAATTCACGTGTGTCGAACATGAGTACAGCTAAAATGACTCGTTTAACAACAAACATCACCACAAAACAATCTTCTGCAATTGCGCCAATTCAAGTATTTTTCTGCAAAAAAGTACAAAAAACTCTGCAAGTTGCATCGCAAATTTTGAAAAAAGCCCCAGCAAAATCAAGCATTTTTGGCTGCAACAATCATAAAAAATCCACGAAACCCTGTTCTTCACATGTTTCAGTTTGTTGGGAAGTTGGTGTCAGCCATGATATTACAGCCCTGGAGTACAGAGTTCATTTGCTGTTATAACAGCTTCAACTGTTCTGGGAAACCACTAGATTCTAGATAGATTTCACTAGATTTTGGAGCGTGGCTGTAGGGATTTGTGTAAATTCAGCCACAAGAGCATTATGAGGTCATTCACTGATGTCACGTGAGGAGGCCTGGTGCAGAGTTGGCGTTCCAGTTCATCTCAAAGGTGTTCAGTGTGGTTGAGGTCAGGGCTCTGTGCAATCCGCTCTAGTTCTTCCACATCAGCCTTGGCAAACCATGCTTTTATGGAGCCCGGTTTGTGTGCAGGGGCATTGTCATGATGAAACAGGTTTGGGCCCTTTAGTTCCAGTTAAGTGAAATCTTATTACTACAGCATACAAAGACATTCTATACAATTGTTTGCTTCCAACTTTGTGGCAGTAGTTTGGTGAAGAACCACATACGGGTATGATAGTCAGTGTTCACATACTTTTTTTTTTGTATAGTATATATAATTTATTTATGATGCATAGACAAATAAAACGGATTACTGTAACAAAAACATAAGCATCAAGTTAGTTCAATGCATGTACAGATGTCTGTAAATCATTTAATCATTTTCAAGATTTTCATAAATTACCAAACAAAAGAGAAGAGTAGAAAAGTGAAGGGATATAGACTGATCATCCATAACATTAAAACCATTTGCCTAATATTGTGTAGGTAAGCGACGCACACACACCCGGCCAACCACATGATGTAAAAGAAAATGTGATTCATCAGACCAAACTATCTCCTTCCATTGCTCCATGGTCCAGTTCTGATGCTCATGTGACCATTATAGGTGCTTTCGGCACTGGACAGGGGTCAGTATGGGCACTCTGACTGGTCTGCGGTTACGCAGCCCCATACGCAGCAAGTTGTGCTGTGTTCTGACACCTTTTTATCATAGCCAGCATTAACGTTTTCATCTCTTTGTGCTACAGTAGCTCTTCTGTGGGATCGGATCAGACAGGCTAGCCTTCGCTCCTCACGTGCATCAGTGAACCTGTGCACCCACGACCCTATCGCCGGTTCATCTTGGACCATTTATCGTCCATACTAACCACTGCATACCTGGAACTTGCTGTTTTCATTTTGGCCCTCGCTCAGATCCTTACGCTTGTCCATTTTACCTGCTTCCAACACATCAACTTTGAGAACTGACTGTTTACTTTCTGCCTAATATATCCCACCTCTTGACACTGTATCGAGATCAATGTTATTCACTTCACCTCTCAATGCTTTTAATGTTATAGCTGATTGCTGTAATGGATGGAGCCTTCATCTTATGAAACATCTTAATTAAAGTAAGTGCACATAGAGGTTGTCAATTAGGCAGACGTCGTTAAAAGCCCTATTCCTCTCACAGCAAGGCTACACCCAAGAGCCAGAAAACGAAACAAACAGTCGTGTATATGGAAATCGAAACTTAGACTACGTCCTATACTAGCATACTACCCTACTAAATAGTGTGTGTGATATATAGCTCATTTCACCACTGTGCTAGTTTGGTATACTATTTAGAACGGTAGGCTAGTTGTTTTGGTTGTTAGACTTCTGCCCAGCTGTGGCGTCAGAGCTTTCTCTTCCTGTAGATCACAGGACACGAACGCAGTCGTGCGCTTCATCAGATTTGAAGACTTTTAAAACCAGTTCTTGGTATTTGAGACTGAAAGCCATGACAGGATAATAGAACAGGACAACGAAACCTTTTGCGCCACTATGGCAGTTCATTTAGTGCGCGTGGATTTTCTTTTTTATTGATTTATTTTTATCGTATAGTCGCTTTTCGGGCAACAGTTTTGATTCATTTGGTTTTGGAGATGCGGTGCACGAATTGTGAGTTCGCTCTGAAGGAGTCTTTCCGCTTTTGCCCCGAGTGCGGATTCAGACTGAGCACCCAGCCAAGCAACACTACAGGTGAGGGATTTGACCTCGACTGCTTCTGTGATTTTACATGAAAGTAACCAGTGCACTATCTTCATGAAGTCGTATAAGTGGGTTTTTTTCCCCCTCATATAAATGGTTTTTTATTTATTTATTTGTTTATTTTTACGTTTATCAGATATATAGGCCAACGCCTTCACGCCTTCCTTATGATAAATACAATATTACAATGTGATACATGCCTATAAATTCTTTGAACTTTATTACATGGATGGTGAATATTCATATGTTTGTGAATTAAAAAACACAGACGACTGTATTAAAACCAGAGCGTTGATAAGTAATATTCTGTAGGCCTATGTCAGTGGTTCTCAACACGGGGCGCGGAAATTGTTTAAAAAAAAAAAAAACCACACAGACAGAGCATCATTTGAGGACGCGGTGTATTTTATTGATTTTCAAATAGAATGTGCATAAATGGAAAATCCCCCGAGTTCCCACTCTCTCTGTATTTTCTCTTTGCTGGGAAGAGGGGGAGCTTAGCCTGACTTTATCTAGCTGTCAGGACTGGAATAAAGTTGGCTTGATGTTGGACGGTCGATATTCGCAGATATGCAGAAATTAAGGGACCGTCTCTAAAGTTACATACGACATTGGTATACACGTTTCTAACTTCAATAGCATTTGAAGAGAATGACTTACAGTCATATAACCAACTGTAAAGTGTTCATGTAGGTGTCAGCTACAATACACACCTTTTAGATTTTTGATGGAACATGTTCCATTATATAGTTTTATAAAAGTTGTAAAAGTTAGTTTTAAAAAATCCTGAAAGTTATGAAAACTAATTTAAAAAAGTACAAAAACACAAAATAAAAAAAATCTATTTATCTATCTATCTATCTATCTATCTATCTATCAAAAACAGATTATAGATTAGGGTATATAAAGATAGATTTTATATAGATAATCATTATACCTGGTCTCCTCCAATATGGGGGGATGGTGGGGCATGCCACATGATAGGGGAGGCTTGGGGGGGCTTTAGTTACAAAAGGTTCAGAAGCTCTACTGTAGAGTAAGCCTACGTGTATGAACTGTTTTCTTGACAGGTGGAAAGTTTCCAGAACAACTGGCCCATCAAGGAAAAGAGGCAAAACGAAACCAAGCAGATCCAGAAATTGATGCCAATTCATCCTCAGGGCATTGCACTGAGTTTCCAGAAGCTAGAGTGAGAGAAAAGGTAAACACAAATATACTGTAGGTTATATAGTATTTGTGTTCTAACCAAACAGTATAGTAATGCTCAAGTTCATGTAGACTTTCCTCTGCTCTTTTACCTCGCCCCTAGTCCAATGTGTCATCTTAATATTAAATTCAGCCATTGTGCATCACTTCATCTTGTAATATAGTGCAGTGAGATGCCAGTGACTGGCAGAACTAAATTATTATAGGTTTAGAAGTACCTAGACACTTATTTGCACAGTGGGGGCAAAAATAATCCATTAGCCAACTGTCCATATCTCATCTATGTCTAAGCCACATTTATTAATCTGACTGGTTTCAGAATGCAGTTTTGCATTGATTTTGGGTATTATGGTTTTGGGAAAATTTCTTCCTAAAAATAGATTGCTAGAAACCATTGTGCTCCCTTGCCTATAACATACTGATAGTTATTATTTACCATTCAAAAATGTTTTCGGAAGAGGTGAAAAGCTGAAAGCAAGTGGTACTGCTGGAGTTTGTCACACAAAACTAAAAATGTAAAAAAAAAAAAAAAAAAAAAAAAAAAAAAAAAGGTTTTTAAATGGCTGCTGTCCTAGAATTTCATTGTTGGGAAAATTTTAAAAAGTGTCAAGGGCCATGTTGCTCTCTGCTCTCCTCAGGAAATTTCAAATCCAGGTCTCAGGTCATCACAGACTGACACAAATCAAGATAAAGATGATTGTGCCTCTGAGAGAACGCACAATGAAATCTCTACTATCAAAGAAGATGTACCACAAGATGGCGCCAGTTTGTCTTCTGAAAAAGTTAGGCTGTCTATTGATACAGCTTCCCAAAACACACAGACATCACCCCATGTCCCGGATAGAATGTCTTTCCAGTCTCATCAAACATCCTCTTCAGATTTTCCAAGCCAGTGCTCTAGCCAGTCATTTCCAGCACCACCTGGCATAAGGTCCTCTTCATCTGAAGCATCCAGCCAGAGTAATGTGGGGCCAGACTCTGGCAAGTGCCAACTCACTGAAGAACATATTGAGATGGAAGTGAACAGTATCTCTTCTGAGCCTGATCCTATGAACAATCTCAAGACAGAGTCTCCTACAGATGATTTTTCTGTACAGTGTGCCCTGTCAGACTCTACAACTCAATCACAGATAAAGGACCTAAATGAACACAAGTCACCACCTAATGCAAATGAAGCAACAAAAGTGGTATTGGTCAGTCTGACACAGTTTTCCACAGCTGGCATATTGCCTCCTTTAGATGATTGGAACACTAAAGAACCGGATACTAGTTCTCATGGGGACCTTGAGAAAGCACAGACTGAAAACTTGAATCAGCAATCTTCAGTTCCTCTGCAGCCTTCAAACAGCCATACTACTGAAATCACAAAAGAGGAAACACACACATTGCAATGTACCACTGGACAAGGTGAAAAACAACAAAAGCCCTTGAGCAGGAAATTATTTGGGCCACATAATAATGAGGTATGATTTACTCTTAAAAATAAAACAACTTATATATTTTTGTCACTTGCTTAGGTCTATTTTTTGTTGTATGAACATTTATCTAACTCTAGGAAGGAACTGCTGCAAAACCCAAAGCAGACAATGTTGGCAACAAACAGCAAACTAAACATGAAGATGTCAAAGTACAAAAAAAAGAAACAAATGACCTTCAGAAGAAAAGGAACATAGACACCCATAAACAAGGCTTTAACACTGAGAAGCCTTTACCTCAGGAGAAAAGTGTCCCTTCAAACCAAAATGATGAAGTAGGTTTTCAAGAAGTGTCATCAAAGAAGAAAAAGGACAACCAGAATCAGTATGTTTAGCTTAATCTCAAGAGATTTCACTGCCTTTTTAACCATTAAGGAAAAGTTTTTCTTTTTAAATTACTCTGTTACTTCTTTAATGACTCCTAATTATATGATTTGCTAAGTTTGTTTCTTAATCTAAATCTATTAGCACATCAAACCAACAACAGGATCCCAAAGACATCACCATTTTCTTTCATGCCATCTTATCCAAAGACTTTAACATAGACCCATCAAAAGACACTGTTACTATAAGATCAGTCGGTTTAGCAGGGAATTGGAGTCAGGATATTTTGGAAATGGAAGTCACAAGGTAAGCCATTCAAAGCAGCATTTATTTATTTTTATTTATTTATCTGATTAATATTCATAACAACAACAACAACAATAATTATTATTATTTTTGTTGTTGTTATTGCTAGTTATTGTTGTTATTATTATTATCATTATCATCATTATTAATTGATACAATATTCTCCAACTGATTAATGTTACTACAGCCCACACAGAATTAATTTACATTTACACTTCTGTCTGGAGCAGACTGGAGCAGACAATGGTTGTCCAGTAAAATAAAGAAATGATTGTAATGTCAACATCTAGGTAAAGCTGTGATTTTTCTCACTAAGTTCCTGTTTCTGTTTTTCTATAGAAACCTAGGACATAACGGTTTTCTTGTGCAAGGAAAACTGGAAAACAGTAGAAAGAATGTTGGGAAGTATATTCCTTATAAATATCTTGTTCACAAGCAAGGCAAACCAGAGGAATATGAATATATCTACAAAGACAATGCAAGGGGCATTGTTAATCGCTGTCTGTTAATCAGAGAAAACTTACTTACTCAACAAGGTAATTTTTTTTATGTAGGAAGCACCTACAAAACTGGCAGAAATGTTAAATCTGATGTTATGTAACAACTATAAACAAACAAATAACCTCAGGTGACAACAAAAAGCACATCGGTTTTCAATATGTAGTCATTTTTCTTAATTAGCAAGAATATACTGGCGAATATACTGGCGATAGATCGGAATTTCAGCTTTTTTACGCCCTGATATTTACATCTACATGTGTTAAACAACTTAGAAAATGCCAACTTTTGTTTGAACCCATGGGTCAGTCCATCTCAAGTGTTTCAATAATTGTAAAGGTATTTGTAAACATTATTATTATTATTTGTAAAGTAATTGTAAATGGTTGCTTGACCATTTTAAATTTTTTAATGTTTTTTGATTGATTATGTCTATGTATTGGCATTGCAAAACCACCAGTTTTTTTTTTTTTATTTATTTTACTTGGTTTAACTATGACGGCCATCTTTGTGTTATGGCACACAACAAATTTTGGTTATACGGTTGTTTACGGCAGTGGTCACCAACCCTCTTCCTTGATATCTACCTTTCTGCAGATTTCATCTCCAACCAAATCTAACATACCTGTTTGGATTGATCAAGAACTTCTTAAGGCAATGAGTAGATGGTCAGATGGGCACAATTACGGTTAAAGCTAAAGTCTTCAGGAAGGTAGATCTCCAGGAGCAGTGTTGTACCAACTGTACACCTGTACCAAAATGGTAGATCAGGGGTCTTCAAATCGGCCATCGACACTCTTCTGCAGAGTTTAGCTCTAGCCCTAATCAAACACACCTGAACAAGCTAACCAAGGACTACTAGAAAATTATAGGCAGGTAAGTTTGGAGGATGGAGCTAAACTCTGCGATTTGAAGAACCCTGTGAGAGATCACTTTCTAGAATCATTTTTTAAAATTGCACGTTCTCTCCCCCATAAAAAAAAATAGTGACGTCTCAAACCCAAAATGTTCTGCATGCACACTACACTTACCTAGGTACCCCTAAAATAAAATTTAGACTGAGACTCAAACTGTTCCCATTATAAATTGACCCTAAGTGGAACTGTGAACAAACTTGAGCATAACATTTGGACTTAAGTTCTAATCAGGTACCTTGTAATGTGCTCTAAAGTCAGTTTTTGTTCCAAGGAGCTAGGACCATCCTGAACTGAGATATTGAGGTTTCCATAAAAAGCTGTATAACCAACATTTGCTGTGTACATTCAATCAGAAAAAATAAAAAATGGTCAAGCAACCTGTATTGGGCCACCTGAGATGGAATGACCCCCACATATTTTTTTGTGATCAGAAATATTGGAACATGTGAGTAGCAGGTGTTTCTTGTTGCCCAGGTGTGCTCTGTTAGAGTGATTGTTAGGTGTGTCTTGTTCGATTTAAACCCATATGTCTTCAGTGTATAACAAAAACAAAAGAACTGGCCTTGCCATTCCATTACTTTTGGAGGAGACTGTATATAAAGGTAACATAACTATATTACATTTATTCATGTATTTTTTTGTGTTGCAGGGGAATGGCACCAGTATGATGACATAATATGTGCAAAGCCTGCACATGGTAGGGTTGAAAAGATAATAAACTGGTTTGTGAACATGAAGCCTGATTTACTGAGAGGAAGATCTATAGCAGGACAGATCATGTTGGAAACAATCAATGATATCCTTGGTGAATGGAGTAAGCTAAATGTGAGAAACTTCTTTGTCCAGCTCCTACAGTTCTTCAATACTTATTCAAATCCCCATGTATATGAAGAACGCCCAAAGCAATGGCACTCTTTGGAGTATGGTGAAAGTCAGGTATGATATACTAAGGAAATACTTATAACATATATGCCACATCAAATCTAAAATCATTGTAATACTTTTATTTGTACATTTTAACACTAAATTCATTGTTTATAATAATCTCCATCAATTGTCATTTTTTTAGGTGAAAGAACTTCTCACACGTTTCATGCTGACCAAGATTCAAGCAAACAGAAATTTATCAGTTCAAGATCAGCAAAGAGCAGTGGCCATCTTTCTGCTGGTTTATCTAAAATATGATCTACACATAGATCCGAAATCAGCTTATGATATTGGCTGGCTACTTTGTCTTCCCACACTGTCAAAGAAAGAATTCAGTTCCTACTGGGATGCGTTTTTACAGCCTCTTCAAGAGGAATGGTATGACTTTGGTCTCAATGGGTAGTTGGTCTAGTTAATGTGCTTTATATTAGTAATAGTTAATATGCTATATAGACACACTGACTATTTTAATAAGAACATCTGTACCCTCGCTCAGTCATGCAATTATTTAATCAGCCAAACATGTGGCAGCAATACATCGAATCAAACAGGTACAGGTCAAGAGCTTCAGTTAATGTTTACATCAAACATCAGAACGCAGAAAAATGAGATTGCAGTGACTTTGACTGTAACATGTAGGTTGGTGTTGGATGGGCTGATTTGCATCTTTCAGAAACTGCAAATGTCCTGGAATTTTCACTTACAGTCTCTAGAGTTTATACAGAAAGGTGCAAGAAAAAAACACATTCCGTGAGTGACAGTTCTACAGGCCAAAATGTGTTGCTGATGAGAGAGTTCAGAGGAGAATGATCAGACAGGTCCCAGCTTACAGGGAGGCGACAGTAACTTAAAGAACCACTCTTTATAACCATGATGAGCAGAAAAAAGATTTCAGAATGCACAGCAAGTCAAAACCTGAGGCAGACAGGTTTAAATAGGAGAAAAACACATCAGTTTCCACTCATATGAACCAAGA
The DNA here is from genome assembly GCA_024331685.1 of Stegophilus panzeri. NCBI lineage: Eukaryota > Metazoa > Chordata > Actinopteri > Siluriformes > Trichomycteridae > Stegophilus > Stegophilus panzeri. Next base: position 17,390,037 of record JANDJT010000032.1, on the reverse strand, counting down.
GCAGGAATTTAAAGATACACTAGGTAAAGGCTCATCAAAAGTGGACAGTTGAAGATTGAAAAAACATTACTTGGTCTTTTTTCAATCTTCACCTGTCCAGTTTCAGTGTGTTGTGTTCTTGGCTTACAGGAGTGGAACTTGATATGGTCTTCTGCTGTTTTAGCTCATCTGTCTCAAGGTTTGATGTGGATATTTGAGTTATTGTAGCTTTCCTGTCAACTGGAACCAGTCTAGCCATTCTCCTCTGACCTCTCTCAGACTGCTTCTCTGCTCATACAACTGCCACTTACTGGATGTTTTGTTTTCTTTGTTTTTCATTACAGTTTGTGTAAACTGTAGAGACTGTTTCATATGAAAATCCCAGAGGATTAGCAGTTCATGAAATAACAGCCTGTCTGGCACCAACAACCATGTCAAAGTCATTGCGAAGGTTTCTGCATTCTAATGTTGGATGTGAACATTAATTGAAGCTCTTGACCTGTATCTGCATGATTTTATTTATTGTGCTGTGGTCATATGATTAACTGAATGAGCAGGTAAACAGGCATTTAAATGGGCTGGTGAGTGTATATACAGTGGATATAAAAAAAAAAAGATTAAAAAAAAAAATTGCAATAACCTGGTTGCACAATTGTGCACACCCCTTTACAGGTACTTTGTTAAAGCACCTTTTAATCTGGTTTGGTAAGAGTCTACCGACTTACCACATATATATTTGACAATATTATTCCACTCATCCTTGCAAAAATGCTACAGACCTATAAAATTGCTAGAGAATCTCTTGTGCACAGTCCACCATCTTCAAGTCCTCCCAGAGGTCCCTCTAACACCACCACCACCCCCCTTCCCCGGACAACGTTTCTATTTGTATTTCACTTTCTTCTTTGCTATATCATATTACAGGTGGAAAAAGATCTGACAGGATTTAGCTTTACATCACAAAAAAATAGAATTGTAACAGGGGTGTGTACACTTTTTATGTGTACTGTAGTTGATATTTCAAATGTGTTAATAATATACAATATGCATGTTGTCATATTCACCTTACATGCATTAGGTATATTTGTTGTTCTTTGAATTGTTTAACAGACATACATAGTTATGTTTACAATTTTTTTTTTATTTAACAGTGTTGCACTTGCAATCCGAAAGTTTTGTCAGACTGCACTTTATGGAAAAACTATCAACTGGATACTTGTTCTTCCTTTGCTGCATTTTTTGGAGAGAGACAGCAAACCATTTGAGCCAAACACACACTCTACAGGACAAGAGTTTGATGTTTGGGCAGGACTTAAAGGGCTGAGAATTCCTCTTACTCACCTTACAGACTCGCAATACACAAGGTAATTATGTTTTATTTGTCATATCATATCTTCATGAAAGTGTTTTGAAATGCTGTTTAATCATATGTTTATGTCAGAATAGCAAGAATGAACTATTTCCTTGTATAACCACTGTTTATCGCTAATGTAATGGATTCTTGAAAAAATATTTCATGTGCTAATAGCACTTGAAGTATTATTTCAAGTGCTTTGTGAAGACCTTAATTCTTAAAACTCATTTTGTGGGCATTCCACAAGATTAAATGTAACTAATCAGATAAATTAAACATGTTCTTAATATGTTGTTGTTGATGTTGTTTTAAATGTGTGTTGTTTTTAATAAATAAATAAATAATATTTGATATGGTCCCTTCCTATTATTTCTTACATAGCAGCTCTATAAAGTCTCTGTTTCCCCCTTCATTTACAGGGCACTTATGAAGGTCATGGAGAACCATAAACATTTGCTTGACATAGATCAGTTACTTTCCCGTTCCTGGATGTGTCTGTTGGGTTTGAATAATTTGCTGGAATATATATCCCTGACTTCTGTGGATATCCTAGATGTCCTTATCATGCTAAACTACAGACTTGACATCAGGGAGTTGCAACATGGCAGAGAGGTAAACTGAAATTCAGACTTACTCTATTTGCTCAGTTTATCTTACACTGCATAAATACTGAGATTAATAAGACAATGGGAATGTTAATATGTGGACTATACTTGAAACAATGACATATATATAATAAAAATATATAAAATATAATATTCCAGACAAATATTTTGGACAATTTTAATGACTGTACTTATACTGATTAATGTCCTTATACTTAATTAACACAATACTTTATGGAGTTATGGGGATTTATTTTTTACTATTTACTCAATTACTATTGCATAAAATATATGAAAAATGGATGAAAAAACTTTATTTGATGTTTACATGTATTTCACAGGACCTGAAACTGTTGTTTTCAGATCTCCCTGATAGAATTACATACCAACAATTCAGGTATATTGTGGTTATTTAAAAGCTAAAAACAATGAGCAACATATTTTTAAAAAATACATAGACCTTGAAATTCTTTTATAAAATGTCTGCACTAACATGTAAACAAGTAAACCTATTTCCAAATGCAATTAAATTGAGTGACGGATTACTTGAATACTCCAAAGCCCTGCTCCCCATATGCTTTTACATTGTTATTGTGTGCCCTTATATATCCCCATATGTTACTTACAGGAAATAAAAATTACACAATGAGTAATCTAATTTCTGTTTATTAGGTTTAAAGACCATGACTATTCTGAACTTTGCTTGACAAAGTGTTTCAGTCTTCTGGCTAAAATTTGTCGGAATTTCAAGGATGCATATAATTCTGACGTTCCTCTGGAGTGCTTGAAATTTTTCAGTCTGATCATGGATTTGAAAGAATGTCTCAGTGAAAAGGTAATCATGTTGCTTCCTAAAATATAAAAGTATGTTTTCAAAAAATTGCAAAAAAATATGTCCTTCCTTGTAGTGTGTACACATTCATATTGTGGTAACTGATGTGTTAGCTCATGTGTCAGTTTAGTACTTTTTGAGATTACATTTGTGATTATATGTAATAGGGTACACAATATGCTTGTGCAATGTAACAATATTATTGTCCCTACATGACCTTACACTGGCATGATATCCAGTGATGTTTACTGCCATTTGTATTATATTACATTATGAGTATTGTAGTATAGGGTAGGGGTTGAAGATTGTGAAGTGTGTGAAGTGCAGAGAGACTCTCATTTTTTGATCTGCTAGCCTGCAAATTTTTCTTTTGTTTTTGTCTGGGGAAGTAAAACTGAGTGGAATTAATGTGCCCTTCCTGAATCATTTTGCATGGAGATGCTCACGTGGGCTCCCTATCTTTCTGCAGTGTTAATTGGAGAATGTTATAAGTTAATTTATGCAAAATAAAATCCATCAGTGTGTACCAAAGGAGACTCCGGGAAAAAGTGAGGATATGGGTGCAGGATTTTATTAATAGACACAAAAAAATAACAGTTCCAGGCCACACGTAGGTAAGGCACAGAACAACAATATCCAAACTAGTCAAGGATTATCCAAAAAGTGAGGGATCAAGAAATTAGACACATTAATACACACAGTCTGGAGCAAAAAAAACTTTTTGTTCTAACCCAGAAACAAAAAATTGTTTCTGGGTTAGATACAATGCAAACAGTTAATGGAAAGACTCCGAGGAGGTTGCTCTCTGGCGGCATGGTGGAGGATTGGCTGTGATGTGACGGTGTATGTTCGACTTGAGTAACATTAGACAAGTATATATTTAACATTAGGTTAGTATATTTATTGGATGGCACCCAAAGAATCAAAGAGGAAAAAGAGAGAAAAAAGATCAAGATTGTGATCAAAAAAGATTATGTAGGCCAGCAATGAAGTACGCTGCAACCCAGGTTTGATTTCCGGTCAGGGAACCAACCCCAGCCACTGGAGAGTTGCATAAGCTAGTGCAGTCTGGTGCTAGTGCTGGTCCCAAGCCCGGAAAATGGGGAGGGCTGTGTCAGGAAGGGCATGCAACTTCTGCCAGAATCAGAATATGCAGACGGGTTATCTGCTGTGGCTCAGACAAGCCGAAAGAGAGGGAAAAATATAAATAAATAATTAAATACACCATTCAGTTGACTTTTGGAAATTGCCACAGGTCTTGACTGCACAGCTAGTAATATTATTATGCATTCCCCTTCTTTCCTTTAACCGGAAATCACTCATTTTCCGGTCTTTTTTTTGCTTCTGGTTCTGTAGTTTTAAATCATTTATCACAATATTTCAAAATGGGAAATCGCAATCAGTGAAAAATCAATATAGCTCAAACTTAGTACATAGTATGTCCACAGAAAATTCACAAGAAAGTGTTTTTGCTAGGCAGACAAAGAATGAAATTCTTCATTGAGTGTTTACTCTTGTGCCTTTTATACATATTTGTGCCAAATAACACTACTTGTAAGTGTGGCTCCTTCCAATCGTTCAAAACGCCCACTTAAGCTATTGAATCCAAGCGTATAGTTGATGCATGACTCAATGAGACTCTTGAAACCAAGTTCCTTCTTTTTACTATTTACTGAAGGGACTGAAAACTGTACAAAACAAAATAAAGACATGCTCAAAAACTAGTGTGTTCCCTCGGCTCAATAGCTTCATCAACTACCAAAGCAGAAGTGAAACTTATGGTCCTTATTAAAACGTTACCCAGTCAGAGGCTACTTCAGAGGCTGCTTCAGGCACTCACCCGATACATCTATAATGTTCTACATAGGAAATACATTTAACACAACAAAAAGCATAAAAAAAAATGGTGGTGTTAACTAACGGTTGTTAGGTTGTACATGTGAAACCCACTTGGCACCCTGACCATCTCACAGCTTATAGCCCCCTCCTCTTTTTTTTTTTTTAATTATTTTATTTATTTATTTTTTTACATAGGGTGGTGTGGTGTGGGTGGGGGAATGATTATATTCCAATCTCTTTAGTGCCAGGCTTCTATTGCTTTAATCCATTACAAGTTGTTGTTTTAAAGAAATCAACTGAGGCTCAGAGAGGGAAGCGCAAAGAGATGTTCAAGCAGGCAGAAAGAACTGTAAGAGAATGGCTCCGAAACACCTTCTCCAGTCGTTTAGTGGACAACTCATTCAGCTACACAAAATTCACTAATGTTCGTGAAGTTGAGGTAGGAATTATTCATTTCATACAAATTTTTAAATGCTGACAAATTAAGAATATAATTGTGATCTTGTGATTTATTGATAATTAGGTGTGGAGTAAGCTGGTTTCTCTGAGTTTTACTGACAAGGAGTTTTGCTCAGCATGGAGAAAAACATTCTTAACGCAGTTTGAAGGAAAGCTGAAACAGGTAAGAAAATGATATAGTGTTTTTGTGGAGTTTAATTGAATATTTGCCAAATATGTGCAGAAAATCTGAATCCACTATGGCACAGGTTTACACATATCATGCTATTTTATTGTCATTAGGAAAACCCCATTCATCAGATTGAAATCTACTGCAATGAAGTAGATAACGTGAACTCCAAGTTCCCTTCATTATCTCCCTCTTTTGAAAACTGTGCTTTAGAGGCTGTCACCACTGTGTGTCAGGTATTGATCATACCCATTCCTTTAAAAGTTAAGGAAAAACATTCCTCTACAAATATATGAGCTTAATGTCATTCTTGTTTCCATAAATCAGAGTGGATCAGAAAGGATTTTGTTTGAAAAACTCAGCCGCCATGACTTAAGTAAATTTGGAAATCTGGTATCTGCAATTATACTCAAAGCTTGGCCAAAGACTGAAGATGGAAAGTATCAAGATGGAGAGGAGCTGGTAGTACAACATCTGTTAACATGGCCTACAGCAAGCAAAATCTTTCAACTACAAGGTGTGAATTTACAATGATACATGCTACTACTTTGCTAGTTTAACTCTTATTTGTCAGTGTATTGTACAGTATTTTACATTGAGATTTTCTTTAGGTGCAAATGGGAAACTCACTGATCAACTCTCAGACAAAGCAAGGGAGTTAATGGCCATGGCAGGCTCTGCATTCAGCTGTGTTGCACAAAAATTTATCCAAGGAGACATTACAATAAAGATCCTGAATCAGATCCTGAAAAGAGAGGATGCGTTCACTGAGCTTTTACAGATTGGTAATCACTTAAACCTGCCAGACAATAATTATTTAGCTTCATACAGTATATGTATTTTACCCCACTTGTCTATGATCTTGGATACTTCAAAGATCTTAGTTAATGTCTTTATTGTATTGAAATCTGGATTTACACTTCCTTGCAGATTCTTTGTGTGATGATGGTCGGTGCAAAGACAGTAGAGCTGTGAAAACTCTGCTGAGAAGAAGGAAAGAAGAAGTCGAGAACATATACAATGAAAAAGAGTTAATTGCATGCTTACTGCATGTGTGCAACACACTCCAAAGTCATGTCAAAGGTATTGTATTTGTTTATTTATATTCAGTGTAATTCCAGAGCATAAAAATTGCAATAATAATCAAGCAGAGCAGCACATTATGCAGAGGACAGGGGATAAATTGTTAATCAGGTATACATACAAATTGAAAGAGAAATATGAGACTTCAAACACAAGTTAAACCCACTTCCTTTAACCAGCCCAAATCATTTACTGTACACTACCATGAATTAATATTAAAGTGCACAGACACCCAAATAGTGCAACAAATAACATAAGATGCTCACTTATTCTTAATACAGACTGATAGAAACAACTGTAAAGAGGAAGGCTGAGGTTTGGGTATAAATGTAAGCTTTTATTTCAACAAAATTGAAATCAAGTGAGTCACAGTCAAACATTCAAGGGTCCATAAAATTCAATTCAATTCAGTTTTATTTGTATAGTGCTTTTAACAATGGACATTGTCCCAAAGCAGCTTTATAGAGTATATACAAGTCCTTGAATAAGTACTGTTCAGCTATTCAACTATTCTGTAGATACTTCTGTAAGTTATTATAGAAACAATAATGAATTAGAAAGAAAACATTAATATAAACTATTGTCCAGTCCTGCTGTTATAGAAAATTAATCAATACCATCTGACCAATCAGAATTCAGCATTCAACAGGACTGTGGTATACAAAATGTGTAATTCATTTGATTCATATTTGAAACATTACTTTGTGTTACGTACAACTTCCCTGTCCTGCATGCCTGCTTGATTTAATTACACACGCTGCTTAAAATAATCATAATAATAAATTATGGTAATAGCTTGAAGCCATGTGATTTTTTTCTGTGGGAATCTTTAACCAAATTCTTCAATACTTCACAGTTGATACTGCGGACCTTGAAAAGAAACACACAGATAATGTGGAGCAGATGTGCCTTTACGAATTCATGGAAGTTCATCAGCTTGATGAGAGTTCTTCGAAAGTGACAGGACTGGTCACATATTTCAACCTGTGCGATCTCACTAGAACGATGGCAAAGCGACTGCATGCTTTGAAAGACAGCTACATCTTTTCTATGTGCTGGGAGGACAAAGCCAAAATGCTCTCATACACTGAGCAAGATGATGAAGATGATGATGATGATGATGATGATGATGAAACAGAGCCAATAAGAGATATGGAGCCATGCACACTAGAGTTCATCCATGCAAAAATATTCGAGCCTTGCGACACTCAATATAAAAGGATCTACACTAGTTTGAAGGATGGTTCTATAACTTTCCAGACGGTCGACAGTGTCTTTGAGGTTTATAAGGGCAAATATGATGATCTTAGAAAAGATCTGGAAATCATGTGCAAAATAAATCCTAAAGATAATAGGCGGTGGATTAAGGAGAGAATCCATCAAATCCAACAATACCATGGCCTATACTTAGCAGTAGAATCAGCTCAAGTAATCATGGATGTCAAGAAAGACCTATGCCCTGAGGGAAACTTCGACATACTAAATAGACTGCTTGACGTTGTGAGTTATCAAAGCAAATGTGTTATTAATGTAAAATACAATTATAATTTAAGAACATTTATGCTGGACAGTGTGTAAATACTCTTAATAAATTTACATTTAAAGATATAATTATTAAAATATTGACTGTTTTTCAGAGTAAGGCTGACTTTAAGGAGGAAAGCTTAGATCAAATTGATGACAACTTAATAAGTGCCAAAGATGTACTGGCAGACATAACAGAGGATCGCAGACTGTGTCTTAAGGAACTCGGCCTTAAAATAAAATTTGCTGAGTGGGTCAAAGAGGCCTTGCCAGGTAAGTTCTTAATCTGGGGTTTAACCTATAAATTTAATATGGTTAGTATTAACAGACTGTACTGTAACAGAGAGTAAAGACAGACTGTGTCGTTTTAGTTATATTTATGTTCTCAAAATGGAATATGTTGTCTGTACCCTGGTTTATGATATAGGAGTTTATGACTAAAAGCATATGAATTTAGCTTTCACTTTTACTGTCTAAGCCTTAAACCTAAGTAGAAATCTACTTTAACATCTCAAGGTTTCTGTTCAGCAAGTGCACCTTCTACATCTGAACTCAGATATCCGAGCTGGGATTTCTATTTGTTTCCATATTGCTAATGGTTCTGTTAAAATAATTGCACATAATATTAGATCACTCAATTATCAAATAATTTTAGATCAGTACTAATTTTTTTTATAACTCTTTGATATTCACAGACATCAGTCAGCTTAAAGTCTTTGTTGATCTCGCAACAATCTCTGCTGGAGAGAATGCTATGGATGTCGATCGAGTGGCCTGTTTCCATGATGTCGTGCAAGGATACTCTTCCATGCTCTATGGGCTAAGTGCTGATTCTGATTTTGATGCTTTTAAGAGAGCCCTGCAAAAACTGTGGAAAGCCCTGGAAAGTGACCGTGACATCACAAAAAAGCTGGTATGCACAATATAGCAGTTTGTAAACAATTGTTGTAAAGAAAGTTATCAATTTTTACAGGTTACTTTTGCAGGTAATTGGAAATATGTGGTCTACCTATGTATATAATATATCAAGACCTTCCTTGCATTTATAAGTTTTATCTAACTTTTTGAGCTAAAAAATGGTATTTACATGCTACTGAATATATGTGAAAACTTGTACATCACAATATAAATTGAAAGTATTTTTAAATTAAAAACATAATAATTATTTAACAGTCATGGTAAAGTTAGTAAATACGATTAAAAGGCAGCAAAGTCACAGGTTTGTTAGCTTATGGGACAGTCACTATGGCTAGAATTGATAGTATTGCTGATATCATATACAATGTGTGGATTCATAGAAATGTATGTATTTTGTCTACTGTCTGTAAATAGAAAGATACTGCTCGTCACTTGGATTGGCTAAAGTCAGTGAAAGAGAGTCATGGCTCAGTGGAATTGTCCTCCCTCTCTTTTGCCAAAGCCATAAATGAAAGAGGAGTGTATTCCATCACTGCCCAAAACCAAAAAAAGGTGTATATTTATAACACAAAGGTGTTACTTTGTAAATATTAATTTTTTAAAATTGTTTTTAATTAGGCTGCATTTTATTCTTTTAGGAAAGTGTTTGATAAAATGCATTGTCACTTAGAATATTATAAATATTTAATTTACATTAGGAGATACATTTTTAAAATCGACTCTTTCTGCAACAGATCAACATGGACACCACTCTCAAACTTTATGTCCCAGAGGGACATGGAGAAGAACAGGAGATTCGCTGTTATTCTTTAGAAGATGTTAGAGATCTCCAGAACAAACTCATGCTTATGTCTGGGAAGGCGGAGCAAAACAATGAGGTTGAACATTTCACAGAGGTAAAAAAAAAAAATCTGAGGTAGAAGTTTGCTTTTTTGACAGACCTAGGAGCTTCTGGTTGGCTGACTCTGGTGCCATAAAACTTGTTCTTTTTGTTCCTAAGGTGTTTGACCATGTTCAGAGACTAGCTGGGATATTTCTTGATCTTCTTTCTGCTGGAAACCCTTTATTCAGGCAGTGGGAAGCGAAAATCAACTGTTGCACCGTAAATTCTGATCATCTCACCAACGACAGGATCATTCTAGACTTTAATTTGAGTAGCATTCTTGAAAAAATAGCAATAGATGGTAATGTCGTTGAACAACTATCAAAACTTTGCCAGAAAATGGAAAGGTACCTAAGTGACTGGAGGACCTTTATGGAAATACAGAGATCTAAGAACTACTACCTTAATTATTACACTGCTGAGCAAATTGTCTATCTCTGTGAACAGCTCTCTTTGAAACATTTAAATGAAGACTTAGATGAGTGTGCATTGATGATGCTCTCATTTATCAACCCTAAGTCTTCTACATCTAATGTGTGGAAAACATGGAACCTTGTGTTTCAAGATTCAGATGCTTTGATATCTGAGGAAGGCTTAAGTATAAGTGTACAAGATGTCTCAGACAAAGATTTTGGGTTAGGTACATTAGATTTCATTTGGGATAAGTATATAACAGACATGAAGACTTTTCTACCAGATACACTGGATATCTCAGGTTTAGGGAAACTTCTTGAGAGGCTGAACAATAACTTGAAGTGGGATTATGAGGATGATGACCAAGAAGAGTTCAAGCCTTTACATCCAGATGAAGAACCAAATGCAATTAGACGAGAGTTGCCAAAGGGACTGATGCAGGGTTGTCCCAATCTCATAGTTTGCCCCAAAGAAGAAATCCTGGCGACTTGTCTCAGTGTTTACTCTGCCAGCGAATATGCGCCACTGCCTTCATATGATGAAGTCCTACTGTGCAGTTCAACCACTCCATATGAGCATGTGGAACTTTTTCTAAGACGTTGCCTCACCACCGGAAATATCGGCGAGAAGATCTACACCCTGCTATATGCTGATCTCTTGAGTTATGAAGTCAGTTATGCTGTGGAACAGTTGTTTCACAAACTTCATTCTGGATCAAGAAAGGATTACAAACTTGTGATTATTTGCAGCTTGGAACAAGAACATGCTTACATCCCCTCTGCATTTAGTTCTTTCAAGCTGCACATAATTCCAAGAGAATCCTTACAGAGACTCCAAATGTATCTCTGTAGACACTATACAGTGCCAGCAGAACAGGCTAGTGCTGCTACTGTATTCAAAGACAGGCAGTCTGTTGGAATTGTGTCATCAAAACGAGCAGGAGTTGGTAAGTAATGGAAAACTTTTTTGGAATTTTTTTCTTTCACCATTAGTTTAATTTAATGTTCATTTAATGTAATAAAATTAAATATATCCAAAAATGTTTCTGATTATTTCAGGAAAATCCTTGTATGTTCAGAGGCTTTATGAAAAGCTCGAGGCATCTGAAAGACCTGGAACTTCATATCTGAAGTGCATTCGCTTAACTAAGTCTATAATTGATGAAAGTGCTATCCTTCATTCATTGCTTGACACACCAAATCAGAATGGGCTTGTGATCTTTCATTTCGATGTTGCAACAGTGGTAAGAATTTAGTTTGATGAAACTCAGCAAGATCTGTTGCAATATATTTCAATGTACATTTGTATTAATTGCTGTGAACTTTTTAGGTGCAAAAAGGACTGCATGAGTTTTTATTTAAACTGTTAGTTCTTGGTTATCTAATGGACACTGAAGGACGTATGTGGAAACGTAGCAGCCAGCACTTGTATGTCATTGAGATGTTACAACACACCACTGAATTTTCAAGATCTGTTGCAAGAATGGTAAGGTTTTTTTTTACTCAGTAATTTTAAATATTTTTAAACAATATCAGTGCTTTGTTTTGAAATAGGAGAGCTTATATGATATGAAGATATTTTCATTCACAGGATTCAAACACAGCTTTCACTGAAGTTTTCCCCAAAGTGCAATGCAGACCACCTAAAGAAGTTTTGGAACTAGAAATGAGAGTAACAGATGATCCTAGCTTTGACATTGACGATCCACTTATGGATGATGAGTATTTCAGAAGTGAAGCTTATCAGAGGCCTTATCAGTATTTGAAGCGCTTTCATGAGGGGATTAACCTTGACAACTTCACCTTCAGTGGAGTTGAAGGTACCCATACAGAATGTCTTCAGATGTTGTTTTTCTACTGTGGAATTGCTGATCCATCATGGGCAGAGTTGAGAAACTTTTCATGGTTCCTTAACCTTCAGTTACAAGATTGTGAGACATCAATTTTCTGTAACATGGACATTGTTGGAGACACTCTGAAAGGTTTCAGAAAATTTGTGGTTGACTTCATGATTTTAATGGCCAAAGACTTTGCTACACCATCATTAAACATTTCAGATCAAAGTCTTGGAGGACAACAGATAAGCCTAATTGATGCTAATGAAGAAGATCTGGCTCCATTTTGCATCAGGAAGAGATGGGAGTCAGAGCCCCATCCATACATCTTTTTCAACGATGATCATGAGTCCATGACCTTCATTGGTTTCCACCTCAGGTTAAATACTGAGAATGGCGTTGATGCCTTTGATCCATCAACAAACAGAGTCATAAGGAAGAACATTATGACAAAACAGCTCTATACTTGTCTCCAGCATAACAAGGTCCCTTTCAACATTAATTTTGATGACTTACCAAGAGATGAAAAGATTGAGCATTTGTGCAGTGTTCTTGGAGTCAAATGGCCATCAGATCCTGATGAGACCTACCAGCTCACTATGGACAATATATTGAAGATGATGGCAATTCACATGAGGTTCAGATGTGGCATTCCTGTCATTATCATGGGAGAAACTGGTTGTGGAAAGACAAGACTTATCAAATTTATGTGTGAGCTGCAAAGAAGTGGAAACCCAGCAGAAAATATGAAATTGGTAAAGGTTCATGGTGGCACAACTCCTGATGTAATTTATACCAAAGTAAAAGAAGCTGAGTCCATTGCATGCTTGAATAAAGAGAAATATGACCTTGATTCAGTCATTTTCTTTGATGAAGCCAATACCACTGAAGCAATCAGTTGTCTGAAAGAAGTGCTTTGTGACAATTCTGTGCAAGGGAATAAACTTAAACCCCAAACTGGTCTACAGGTTATTGCTGCTTGCAATCCTTACAGAAAACACTCAGATGTGATGATTGAAAGGTTGGAAGGAGCAGGTTTGGGATACATCGTGAAAGCTAATCAGACACAGGATAAACTGGGCTCTATTCCTCTCCGTCAACTGGTGTACAGAGTTCATACATTGCCCCCAAGTATGGTTCCATTAGTGTGGGACTTTGGGCAGCTTGATGACAACACAGAAAAAATGTACATTCATCAAATTGTTAAGAGTGTGGTTGAAAAAAAGTCAGTCAGCAAAGACTATATCAAGATGATGACTGATGTCCTATCTGCATCACAGTGCTACATGAGGAAGAGAAAAGATGAATGTAGCTTTGTCAGTTTAAGAGATGTTGAACGCTGCATGCAAGTATTTGAGTGGTTCTACACCAATTACGAAATGTTTTTTGAAGAATTGGAAGAGTTCTTGAAGAAGAAGAAGAAGAAGCAAAAACAATCAAAGAGTGAAAGAATCTCTTTAGATGACAAAGATCCTGTTGAATGGGCTCTGTTGATGGCAGTGGCAGTATGCTATCATGCATGCTTGGAAAAGAAAAAGGAATTTTGGGCAAAACTCTGCAGATTTTTCCCAAGCTATAACAAACTCAAAAATGTGTCACAAGAAATCACTCAAATACAGGATCTTCTTCTACATGATGTACCCCTAGGTGGTACAATTGCTAAAAATAAGGCATTGAAAGAAAATGTGTTCATGATGGTGGTGTGCATTGAACTGCGTATTCCACTGTTCTTAGTTGGTAAGCCTGGGAGCTCAAAGTCTCTGTCAAAGACCTTAGTGGCAGATGCAATGCAAGGCCAAGCTGCACACTCTGAACTGTACAGAAAATTGAAGCAGATTCACCTAACATCCTACCAGTGCAGTCCTCACTCAACTGCAGAGGGAATTATTAACACATTTAAACAGTGTGCACGATTTCAAGAGGGGAAAAATCTGAAAGAGTATGTCTCTGTTGTTGTGCTAGATGAGATAGGCCTAGCTGAAGACTCCCCAAAAATGCCTCTAAAAACCCTTCACCCCTTATTGGAAGAAGGTTGCATTGATGATGACCCACTACCCCATAAAAAAGTTGGGTTTATTGGCATCTCAAACTGGGCTTTGGACCCAGCCAAAATGAATAGGGGAATCTTTGTCTCCCGAGGCGACCCAGATCAGAATGAACTCATTCAAACAGCCACAGGAATTTGTTCTTTGCAACCAGTGGTCCTGGAAAACATCAAGCATCTTTTCAACCCTTTGGCAGTTGCCTACCTGCAGATCTGCAGCACACAAGATAAAGGATTTTTTGGCTTACGTGATTACTACAGCTTAATCAAGATGCTGTATGTTTTTTCCAGAGATTCTTATCTTTCTTCAGAGCAAATTGTTCATGCAGTGTTGAGAAATTTCAGTGGCTTGGATAATGTGGATGCTCTGAAAATCTTTGCCAAAACACTTCACATAAAACCTTGCTTGGATGACCTCAGTACTCTCGATTTGGTAAGGCAAAACATCACTGGCAAAGCTCAGAATGAGGACTGTCGCTACCTTCTTATACTAACCAAGAACTTTGCAGGCCTTCAAATTCTTCAGCAAAATATCTTCATGGATAACAATCTTCCAGAGATCATCTTTGGTTCAAGTTTTCCTAAAGATCAGGAGTACACACAAGTCTGCAAGAATATCAACCGTGTGAAGATCTGCATGGAAACTGGCCAGACTGTTGTGCTTTTAAACCTTCAAAATCTTTACGAAAGTCTGTATGATGCATTAAACCAGTACTATGTTTTCCTGGGTGGTCAAAAATATGTTGATCTTGGTCTTGGGACACACCGTGTGAAGTGTAGAGTGCACGAAGACTTCCGGCTTATTGTCATTGAGGAGAAAGATGTGGTCTACAAACAATTCCCAATTCCACTAATTAACAGACTTGAAAAACACTACCTTGACATCAACAGTGTCCTAATGAGTGGTCAGAAAGAAGCTGTCAAACAACTGCAGAGCTGGGTCGGACATTTTGTGGTTTCACCAAATCAGCATTCCAGTTCACACAAGTACTTGCCACAAGACGTTTTCATTGGTTACCATTCAGATACATGTTCCTCTGTGATACTGCAAGTAGTGGAGAAACTGAGGGAAGACATTGAGGATGCAGACATCCAAGACAAACTGTTAATGGAAGCCAAGCATGTCTTACTAAATTGTGCCACCCCAGATTCTGTGGTACGGTTGGAGTATACTGATTTGCCAGATGTAGAGACAGAGCAACTATTCAATACTTACTTTAAGGAACAGAAACACCACTCTCTGGCAGAATTCATTGCCTCTCATATCCCAAAGGGGCATCGGAACCGTTACATCTTTACAGAGGTAGGATTTAACTTTTTTTCCCCTATGCTATATTTCATTTTATTCTTCAATGGGTTTTTAATGTAGATTATTCGCTATTTTTTTATGTGCTTTGTGAAGGTTACAACTTTTTCAAGGTTGTTGACAGCTGCAGATGTTAAGCAACTTAAGAACAAAACAGGGATTTCCAACATTGATCACCTGTCACTGCAACAGTTTGAGACAGAATTTTCCTTCCTCAAAAAAATAAGGTATAAATTTGTCCCTCAGTAATTTATCTTATCCACTCACTACGTACAAGATTATCCACTATGGTCATATACACAGGAGGGAAAAGGGTTTATTTTGTTCTTTAATTTGTTTGTGAATTGTCTTTTCAGGCAGTTCCTAGACACACAGTGTGCAGATAAGATTCTTCTAGTTCAAATGGATTTTGGGGAGTATTCAGCAAGTGCAAATCTTCTTGCATCTGCCAGGTGTGTTGTACATTTCCTGACATACACTAATCACTGCTGATCACAGAGTGGTTAAAATGTTTAATCGCAAACAACTACTGGGTTTCTATGCAGGTACTCCTCCATGAATGAAATCATCCGATCAAAACATATAGATGAATGTAGGGTGTTTCTGTATTTCATCATCAAACTACCAAGAATGGAGGGTGGAACCTTCTACACTGGATTTCAAGGAGGTACATTTTTTTTACTTCATTTTTAATATGAAATATTTATGTTGAATCATTCACTCAGTTGTCACGTTATTATGTACATCGTATGTATCTAACCTCATTGGTACAGAGTGGAGCTAGACTTTAATCTGTTAATATGCATAGATTGTCAAACTTCCTTTCTCCATCAGTGGAAAGGGACCACTGCTAACCAGCTAACTCTCACCACAGCAGTGACACTGACCTAGTAGTATCATCTTTATTCTCATTGAGATGTTTAAAAAGCATAACATCCATAGACTATTGATCAAAATATTCAGTCAACAGTGGTTCTGTGCTCTCAAGCTGAGCTCTGAAGAAGGGCTAGAATATGATTAAAGTACGGAATAAATCACAATGGTGCATGCTGTTTTTGGAAAATTATCAGAGTTGAGGTGATGTGATGTGGCGTCCCCCAAAGTTGATCATTTTTCTAAACCATCATATGCCCAGGTGTTTAATTCCTCTTGCACCACAGTAATTTACCAGTGATTACATTGTTTTATTAATTAAAGAATGACATGTTGTTCAGTTGTTCAGCCTGTTATTACTTACACTATAGCAGCTATAAACAGTTGTTCCCTCACCAGCCTCTGTTTTTTTCTTTTCTCTTAAAGTTAATAAGACAAAACAAATTGACGTGACTAAGAATCCAGAAAACACAAAATCCTCTGTGCGGACTGTTATAAAGCACTGACACCCGAGA
Organism: Stegophilus panzeri; assembly: GCA_024331685.1. Lineage (NCBI taxonomy): Eukaryota > Metazoa > Chordata > Actinopteri > Siluriformes > Trichomycteridae > Stegophilus > Stegophilus panzeri. Next base: position 17,373,406 of record JANDJT010000032.1, on the reverse strand, counting down.
CTCCTTAAACGTCTCCTTCACCATATCAACAATTATACGTTTTTCTTAAATAACAACACGTTTTTTAACCTGTTTATTATTCATCTTAAATTACATGGATTATTGGTTATACAAGTCCTTGTGAATGAGTTGTTACTATAGAAACAAAAACATATTGTTAAGAAATCCCAATGTCATTGTTCTTCCTAATACACAGGAACCAGTGGCACTCATTATAACTTCTCTGTTATTGTTGTACTAAGAATGATCCACCACCTAGACAATATGATTATATGCATTCATACACAAATATGAATGCTTGTATGAGTGTATTGTATAATACATACAGAATCAAGCACTTTTTTTTGTATTTTGATTTTTATAGGGCATTGGATGTCAGTTCACATTGATGACCTCAGAAGTTCTCAAGAGATTGTATCAGATGTCCAGAGTCTGAGAAATGTATCCATTTGTGAGCTCTTTGAGGACATTGCAGTGGAAACATCTGGTATTATTCCATATAAACTTTCAGAATTATTATTTGAATATGAAAGTTTCTTTCTTTCTTTCTTTCTTTCTTTCTTTCTTTCTTTCTTTCTTTCTTTTTTTACGATTCCTAAACCTTTAATTGCTGTTTTTGTTGTTTTTCTTATAGAAGAAAATTCTGATGATTTGGTAAGTATAGCATGATTGTAATAAATAGTATTTATTAGTTGTTTAAACCATAATCAAGGCTATATCAGCACTAACTGTGTTTTAGACAGCGGAGAAGGTGTTTGATACAACAGCACTGCTGCGCAGTTGTATCCAGAGCTCTGTGGGAATGCTAAGGGATTTTGAAGATGGAGGAAGTCTTAGTACAAGAAGAGTGGACATCTTACTTACGCTCTTGGAGAACAGCGACAAACTGAAAGGTTTGTCTGATTTCTATCCAATTCTCTGCTTTGTCTCATTTTGGTGAGGAATTTCATCATTTTAATAAAGAATGTTTTCTCTTATACAATAGTTATGTTCATGGAGACATTGCAAAAGCGCCTTCATCTCTTGTTGAAAACACGTGAGGACAATGCTGATATGCCCAAACACTGGGTGTCCAGAGAAGCATCAAATATCGAGGCTCTCCAAGAGGGAGGAACTTTTAAGTAAGCACTATTGTGAAGCAGAAACACTGCATAGCCTTTATGCATTACAATTATGTTTTTATGAACGTGACATTTTACATAAACAGCAAATGTTTTTATTTGTGATTACATGTTTATTGTACAGTATTGTTTTAACTTGAATGCTTTTGTTGTGAATATTTTTTGATAGACACACCCTGTGGCGTAGAGTACAGGCTGTGGTCACTCCCTTCCTGGCACAGCTGATTTCTGTCATTGACCGTAACTGCAATCTGGACCTTCTGCTTGACACTAACAGCGAGGACGAAGTAAAAAATCTGTGGCTTCTCATATTTGAAAACAAAGCACTGCTGGATATACCATACATCCAAACTGGGCAAATGTGAGTTACCTTAATTATTTATTGTATTGTATAATCATATTTTAATACAACTACAGGAACAGTACTGTACCTCTTGTGATCACTGTCATGAATTTACGTAAAAAAAAAACAACTGTTAACTGTTTGTGCATAGGTCCGAGTCACCGACCATTCTGATCCAGAGCCATATGTCAGCAGGAAGAACTATGACCTGCACTATGCCCTTTAGCTGGAGGATTAAAGATCTGTTAGATGACCTCTGGGAGTACACCTTACAGAAAGAGGGTGACTGTCTTTTCATACGTCATATTTTGAATATTATTGAATAATGAAAGCACAATGCATAAAATCATGCAGATACAGGTCAAGGGCTATAGTTCATGTCCATATCAAACATCAAAATGGGGGAAAATGTGATCTCAGTGACTTTGACAATGGCATAGTTGTTGGCGCCAGACGGGCTGGTTTGAGTATTTCAGAAACTACTGATCTCCTGAGATTTTCACACACACAAGAGTCTCTAGAGTTTATACAGAAACTTGAAATAAAAAGCAAAAAAACATCCAGTGAGTGGCAGTTCTGCAAGCGGAAACACCTTCTTGATTAGAGAGGTCAGACTGGTTCGAGCTGACAGGAAGATAATATAAATCAAATGATCACTCTTTACCATGGTGAGCAGAAAAGCATCTCAGAACGTACACCTCGAGGTGGACGGGCTAAAACAGCATAGTGTAGGCCACATTGGGTTACAATCCTGTCAGCGAAGAACAGGAATCTGAGGCTACAGTGAGCACAGGCTTTTTTTTTTAATTTTCAAATCTATGTGTATCTGCATGACTTTATGCATTGTGTTGCTGCTACTTGTTTGGCTGATTGGATAATTCCATGAATGAGCAAATGTACATGTTCCTAATAAAGTGGCCAGTGAGTAATATGGTTAATATGATTAACAATATTGTAAACAGAGCTTTTTTTTGCCCCCCGTAGATCAATCCCATAATCAGTTTGAGGAGGTCTTTAAGAGGACTGTACTGGGCGAATATTTTGAAAAGGTGGACAAAAAAATGCAGAAAGAATTTTTCCACAGATATCTTCAAGATTTTGTTGTTTTAACGATGAAAGTTTCAACTGTTGGTGAACAACAAGTAAGCTAACTCAGTGTTTTGGTTTAATATTTGTTTCGTATCTGAACACATTTTGTACGGTTAAACTGTTTTCATATTATCTAGCGTCATGTTTCTATACTGATTGTTGATTTGGCCGTTCTAGTTGTTGTGTGCCGCCATGACAAGCTGTGCGAATGAGCTGTGCAGGAGGCGAAGCAGCTCAGTGGAGAGTGAACTCTCCTTGCCACTCATCCATACCGCTTATCATGAGTTCCAGAAACGACTGCAAAATTTCTCTAGGATGATATCCATTCTGCCTCAAGTGGTCCTGTCCTTACAGGGAAATCCACATGTGATGCACACAGCTGAGATGGTACTATCATTTTAAGTATCCTGTTTCAGTTTCTCACTTGGTCCTCTGTTATGGTTTATACTTTACTGTAATATCATCGTACTGTGTTGATGATACTTAGTAGTTCTTTAATTAGTAACATATAACAACTGTATCAGTACCAACTGATAATTTTGTGTGTTATGTTTCCTGTTGACCATATTATGTTATATAATACTGGTGTTTATTTAAAATTTGGTGGGACAGAATTTCTTTGTTATTTATCATTTTAAAATATATGCGATACTTTTTTTTTTTTTTTTTTTTTTTTATTAAAAGGTTTTAGATGTGTATTGTGCTCTTGCCTGTCTGGAGCACCTAGAGCACCTGGAATTAAACCGGGACTGGCTGAAGCAAGTGATGAAACTTCAAGTCCCTATTGAAGTGGTGTGCTCAGAACAGACCCTAAAGCAGTATGGTGAGAGGAGTCGTGAAATGGCGAAGCAGATCCAGTAAGCTTCAACAGATCAATCACTTTCAGTTTGCAGCTGCGTTGTTCTCCAGTGATCATTTTTCATCTACTCATTAATGATGATTCATTACATAGTTCAGTATTTTCCTCAGCTCACTGCTGTCTGTGTGAACAGAAGATTAGATTATTAAAGTAAATCAAATGAGCTTATTTCTACAATAATGTTGCTTAAAAATAAATCATTGTGCTTTATACCAAGTAGAACAATTAGAAATATTTCCATTTTCTTTGTACACTGCTTGTACTTATTATACTTATAATTTGTGTTCCAGAAATCGATGGAGACGCATCTTCACCCTGGCTCTGTTTGTGGAGCACATCCTGTTGGATATTGAGGCTGAGGACGAGAGGCTAAAACCACTGGTTATGGAGTGCACTCGAAACCTGGGGAAGGTGAGGATCCATACTGCTTTTATATCAGTAGAGCACACACATACCCAGCGAAACATTTCTTACTCATTTCTCAAGTGATAGTGTGAAAACATTACAGTATAGCACTACTGTATATTTATAACTGCAAAATATGATTTAAACTCAAATCTTTTTCTGTATGTTCTACTTGAACCAACAGAAGTGTTGTTAAACTCCCAGACTGACTGAAGCATATATGATGATGTATTGACACTTACAGTTTAATTATGCTAAATCCCTAGATTATGGGAAACATTTTCAGTACAAGCAATGGCTGTTTATCTGGTTTTGCACATGCAAAGATATTCTGTACAACCTATCAATTACAAATTTTATACCACAATATACAGTACTGTGCAAAAATCTTTTTTTAGGCACTCTATTTTTTAGTGCAATATAATAATGAAGGCTGCCGGGTTTTGCTGCAAAAATAAGAAGCAAGTGCGATTAGTCAACAGAAAAACTGTGTCTGGTTCTGTAAGATGCTCAGTTAAATTTACTAGCTAATTTCCTTATAAAACTGCACAAATTATACCTGAGACAACAATTTTATTTTTTAAAGCAAAGGGTCATCACACCAAATATTGACTTTGTTTCATTTAGTACTGTTTACAGCTGTTTATAGTATTTTTTAATGTAAAAACATTTCATTTCATTACTTTTGAAGGCATCTTTGCGCTACAGCGTTTCTTTTGCAAAGACTTTTGCACAGTACTGTATTACCGCTATCAAATCAGACATTTCACTATATAATAGAAATGATCCTCCTCACTGATAAAAGTAGCCTATAAGATTTCTTAGGTTTTCGCACCTGAGATAAATGTATATACATGTTAAGTAGTACCATTGGGTTATGGTTTCATTTCTCATTTTTGTCACAGGTACTTGAGAAAAGCTCAGACATGAAATTGGAGAAAACCTTTCTAGCTGTGATTGACATACTCAGATCCTGCAAGGAAAGAGCAAGTGAGCTCATATTCAAGTAAGACATTCAACGATACTACTCTGACCTGTCAGTTTTAGTCTCTTTTTTTTTTAGTCTAATTTTAATGTATTAAATCATTGTTCAACTAAGGTTTGGCCTCCAGACGTGCCCTGTATGTAGGGTAGAACCTCAAGACCCAGTAGAATTGCCATGCAATCATATCTTCTGCCAGCCTTGTATCAGAATGTGGCTTATTCCAGGCCAGATGTACTGTGCTCTGTGTACCCACCCTGTGCCAGATGACTTTGAGCAGAAAGTCTCTGAGGATGTTCGGTGGGTATTGCCTGTTTCTACACTCATGTCTTAATGCAACACTAGTTTTAAATAAGTTAGTTTCAATCATTTTTGTGCTCAAATAACATCAAATCCATTACTCATGCGTGTGTAATAATCAGTTTATGATGACTTTGCAGAGCGTGTCTCAAATTAAATGCCCAGTTCAGACAACGGTGCAACGCCTTTTTTATAGAGGTAGTGTCCACAGTTTGTTTTAAGGACAATTCCCCTCCATCCAGAGCTGTCATTCTGCACCTATTGTCCTTCCTCATGGTTGAGGCAAAGCCAGATTCCTTATCACATGGTAAGCTACCTTGTATGACTCTTTTAAATGTGTTTACTGCTTACATTGCTCGCATTTATGTACAGTACTTTGCAACCGTTTTAGTCACATGCAAAGAAATGCTGCAGAGCAAAGATGCTTTCAAAGTAATGAAATTAAATGTTTTCTACATTTAAAAAAAAATACCGTGAAGAGCAGTAAACAGTAGTAAATGAAACAAAGTCAATATTTGGTGTGACAAAAATAAATAATTAAAAATAGTAGTCTCCGGTACAGTTTGTGCAGTTTTATAAGGAAATGAGCTGTAAGTGTTATTGAGCATCTTGCAGAACCAGTCACGGTTCTTCCGGAGATTTTGACTGTCGAACTCGCTTCTTATTTTTGCAGCAAAACCCAGCAACCTTCATTGTGTTTTGTCTGAAAAGTGTCTCTTACGAAATATGCTGCTTTCTTTAATGACACACAAACATTTAATTTTGTGCTAGAAAACTGTTTCGGAATCTAAAATGTTTTTTTGTACTTATATAAAATAAATTAAATAAAAAAAAATCTATAACAAAGTTTGTACTAAAAATAATAGGGTGCCTAAAACTTTTTCACAGTCCTGAATATATACAATACATTTCTACTTACAGTTTAAAATAAGATATACAATACCTTATTGTACTATACTGAGAATGGTAGTATGATGTTTTTTTGGTCCTCTCTATCAGCGCACAGTGATATCCATACCAAAACCCTGTCACCATTCAACGAGTGTATGGACAGAAATCCTGTTATAAGGTCTATGGTGCTTAAACTCCTGCTCAAATACAGGTATGTACGTATAGGTATGAATTACCGAATGCTTCATGCTCAGTGATTATATGGTACCCAGCTGCTTGTCACATAAGTTCACCAAAAACACTTCTCTGTGTGGATTTATCATGGTATAATTTGAGCAATCTGATATATATGGAGAAGATATTGCTAAATAAACAAGTTAATATGTATGTGTCACATATTTTGTCAGCTTTGATGAGGTGAGAGAATACCTTGAACAGCACCTGACGATTATTCTACAGAGCAAAATTCTGGATGGCACAGATAAAAGTGAACTGTATGCTTTGTACATCAATTGCTTTGAGGTGAGAACACTGGTCAAAACGACATCTTAAAATCTCCAGATTTTATGCATACTTCTGTACCACAGTGCTGCTGAATTCTTGATTCTGATTGGTCAGAAGGTGTTGAGTAATTTTGAGTAACAGCAGGTCTGAGAGTAGTGCGGTAGTACAGGCGTTATTGTGCTCGTTCTAATACAATAGCGTTTCTATGGTAACAGCTAATTCACAGGGACTTGTATGGTGCATGCTCCTAATCATCTACTAAGTCTAATAATCAACAAATTAAAACATTTTGTTACAGTTTTGATTTTGTAGCAGTTTTCCATGATAGGAAAGTCTAAGGATGAAGGATATTGCATTTTGCAGTTTCTTGATACATTTGCTGCATTTTTAAAAGAAATTATTATCTTCAGTGAAAAGTGAGAGAACATCAGAACTAACTTGTTTCATGGATATTTAACAAATTTAAATGTAGTATAACTATACGTGTGACTCTAATATGGTATAAGATGAATAATAATAACACTTTAATAATGAATAATTTTATACTGAACAAAAACATTGATTATTTTCCTTTTACGGCGCTCCCACATTTTATTCCTTACATGTCAAATCCAATTATATATATATATATATTTTTTGTCATTTTTAATTTTTTTTAGGATTTTATGTTTGAGAAAAAGCAGTTGAGCTGCATGGATAAGCAGAGGGCATGCCTGCAAGAGGGAAGAGATGTCCTACACTATGTTTTGCACACAGGCAGGGTGGCCACAGAGGAGATCTCCATTGAGAGCCTGAAGCAGATTGCAAGACTGCGTATATGCTTGGACATGGGTGCTCAGCTGCTCACAACATTACCAGGCAGTGGTTAGTTCAACAAAACTAATGCCGGTGTTGATTTATCATGATGTACAATTAGGAACCTGTTAAATGGAGAATGTAATGGTGGAGGAAAAGATTATGGCTACTGTGCATGGGTCTCATCTGTACCACTTTATATCTTTATTAGGGAGCATGGAGAAACATCAGGAGGAGTTCTTGAACACAATGATAGAGCTTTGTAAAAAGAGCAGCAATGACTGGTACAGAGTGTACTTGATCAGAAAGATTTGCAGCTTGCAGGGAGTTGAAACTGCTCGGGCAATGCAAAAGGAAGCGAAGTTCCACTGGCTTTTTCCACAAGAAATCATACAACAGGTAACTATTATAATACCTATTATGTACCATACATACAGCATATCCCCTATATAATGTATATGTGGAAATTACTGATCCAGTTCTGATGTGGAGCTTAATACTTAATCATCTTATACGCTGAAAACCTTATGTATTTCAGGAAGAGCATGGGGGCCATGTTGACCAGTACCTTGTGTATGGTGAAGGTTATAAAACTATACGTGAGGCAGTTGCAAAGGCTGTAATTGCGGGTAGAGCACAAAGCATAGATGAAGCCACCAGGGTATTTATTTATTTATTTGTTTGTTTGTTTATTTATTTAGGGTTTTTTTTTTTGGCCTGTTTTTTATTTGTTCCACAGTACAGTGGCTCTGATTTAATAATCTGTATACTTTATCATTTATTTATAGAGATGTACATGTACTCCAAAAAGAATGGCCTTCTATATCCTTCTGGCCCTTTTCCAAGAAGTTACCAGTCTATATCAATCAGCCAACCCAGTCCTCCATCCCAATCCAGAGGTTTGAGGGTTTTGTGTTTAATTTGTAAATCATGTCATCAGCAGAAAATCTAGCACATTCATGATAGCTATATTCCATGTAGCATTATCACAAGTGTTTTTGTTGTTTGTAGCAACGGCAATTCCTTGTGGATTACATCCATGGCTTACAATATTTCACCCCCGAGATGAAGGTGTTTGCTGAAACTCTGGTAAACAACAGAGTGGGCAGCCTAAGTGTTGATAGGCAGCAATCAACCACAATGCTCACCCTCACAGAGCTGAGCATCCATCTGAAGGCTGTACTGTTGTGTGGGGTTGAGGGAGTGCTAGCTCCCCTTATAAAACTGGCATTTTCCCCTGCTACCATGCAGGTACATGTTGTTTCCTTTACTACACTTCTACACAAACTCTGTGAGATCTGATTTTTGCATTCATCTGCCTTCTACAATATATGTATACATCTATATATTGCTCTTTGTCATTTTGTACAGATGGCATTTATACCCACAATGCCTGAAGACATGCTGGCTACAGCAAAGAATGTTCTTGGTTACACCTGGTATAGTAAGTTGAACAAACAATTTTGCTCTTTGTGAATCGGATTTTTTTGGGGTCTAACACAATTTAAATGGTTTCAGCAGTGCAGCGTCTTGTCCTATTTTGTAATTATGTTGAATTTAATAGTCTTTATGAGATTTTAGAGATTTATTGGAGATTTTATAGTGCTTATTTTTACCCTCTCATAGCCTGTCCCAATGGCCACCCATGTGTTGTTGACAAGGTAAGTCGTAGCTGTCATTCTTTGTTTTGCACCATAATTACATTCTTTGAAGCCACTGTTCTATAAACTTATAGATGATATTTCCATTTTGTTCCATTATAGATGATATTTAAGCAGTTTCACTGCTTTAATCTATTAAAGCTATTAATGGAATTAAGCTATTACAATTTTACCAACTGTCACAGAATTTTGTTTGTAAATTTGAGTTCAAACAGAGCCATTATGAATATAAATTAAAGCTATATATTAAATCAGTTTTAAATCATACTCCTGGTGTCATATGAAAATGTATGGTTTGAAACATGTTTTAAACTGTTTCATCTAAATTATCAACTGACACAACTTTTCACTTTTGGAGATTCTCACCAGTTACAGTTTTGTCTAAGAATAAAAAGATTTGAAACATATTTTGAAAAGACATAGTGTTTGTGCCAAAAGGGTGTCCAAGGATTAAAATGAATGTACTCTGAGGTAAGCTGGGAAAAGCTTCAGATTAAATTACTTAACAAAACCAGAAACATGGACATATTGACTAAGAGAAACACCACATGTACTATTGTTTTATAAGCATTTGTGCTGCTGATAGTGGCCAGTTTTGTGAGTAATTAAAAATGTGCATGCAAATAAACACAGGCATAGCCTACCTGATTAATATATAGTTGATACAGTATAAACCTCTGATGCAGTATAAACCTCTGAGCTTTCTGTCAGCTTATTGATGTTTCTTGGGTATCTTGGCATGAAATTTATTATTAAGGATTTTGAATCGCATGTAATCTGAAGGTTTAATTTATGTGTGTTCTTTTTCTTTAGTTTGGAGCTCTAATATCTTTTAAAATATTTTCCCATACATTTCTAATAATGTAATTTAGTAATGTGATTGTCTAGAAATAGGTTTGAATGGCCAGTGAACACTAATTAACACATTTGATAAGTCTTTTTTTTACACTGTCTGTGTAGAGTAAATGCAATGTAAAGAGTCAAATGTTTATTAACTTGCATCTGTCTAGGATTCAACAGCTGTTTAACTAAGCTGATATGGTGGACTGTAATGTTGAATTTGAGGTAAAAGGTGGTCACTGTCTTCTGCAGTGTGGCAAGCCTACTCGGATGGGGAGATGTTTGGAGTGTGGAGCAACTGTGGGAGGAATCAGTCATCAACCCGTGCAAGGTTTCAATAAAATGCGTCCAGAGTGAGTCATCCAATAAATTGAAACAAAGCTTTTATGGGGAAAATGTGAAATAAAACAATGAGATTTTTGTTCAAATGAAAGCTTAAAATACCTCAAGCATCTCACTAGTCTCATCACTAATTGTGGCTTTTTAGAGGGGATCGGACTCAGACAGGCCATATTCTAGGAGATCCACAGAGACGGGATAACCCAGATGCACTGGATACAAAAGGCTTGTCTCTGACTCCCTTTACATTGCTCAGAATGATGACTCATCTGGCCATGCTGCTCGGAGCATCAGAACAGCCTCAGGTATAGTTACTAATGCACTGCAATGATTAAAGCTAATTCCATACGTTCATAATTCCTTTACACTAAAACATCCCTGCATACTTTTCCCCTTTGTCATAATGTCCCAGTATATCGCACAGATCATCCGACCTCCAGTACAGGATCCCTGTGAGTTTTTGATAAGACATCTGATGGAGGATTTGGAGCATTTAGGCAGGGCCCTGGGAAAAGGTGTTGATGACACAGTCACTACTGTACACTTGATGCTCAGCTGGGCCCTGGAGCCTCCTCAGAATGTTCAGTGTAAGACCTGTTATATAAGAGGATGATTGCAACAAGTGCTTAATTTCTTTAGTAACCTGTTGAAAATGATGTCCTTTTTTAGGGCCTGCTGGCTATGATAATGTCCTCTCAACCAAGGAAGCCAGGAATGCCTGGGAGATCGCTTTGTCTCATAATGTCATTACTCCCAAATTGAAGGCAAGCCCTGATTTGTTACACATCACTAAGACACTACATTGTTCCATTTAGGAAGAGATATACTGTATATATGGATTTTGATTTAAATGCAAGTGCTGGCATATTGCAGATTTGGTTATGAATAAGCCAATGTCCCATTTTCACCCATTTAGAGCTTTCTAGACCAGAATGAAATCACATAAATAGCGTGGATAGAGTGACACAAGATGGGTGGAAAACATGTCATTGTCCATCGGGATGCAGACTTCAGGCAAATCCTAAAAAGAATATACTGTTCAATTGTAATATAAATAAGCTACTGCTAAACTGATAACTCAGTTGGCTAGTAAGTATAAATTTATGTAAGTTGGTGCGTCATTAGACACAGAACAACCTATAACATAATGTCCAACAAAACTAATAGATTGTCTAATTGCCGTCATAGAGCAGAGGAATTTCCTGATATAAACACTATGTTTTACAGTGCTAACACCGTCCTGCAGTGGTGATCAAAATGCCACTCACACCACAATCTTATGCTTAATGTTTTGTATTTACATTATGGTCATGAAAGCTGAGCCCTGAGATGTTTCTCATGTTGGATTACAGAAGCTGGAACGTAAACTCAAAAAGGTGAATGAGTCCATGAGGGGCGATGCCCGTGTGTCGTCTGATCCCATCCTGAAGCTGATGTACGGAGACCCACGGATGTTCCTGTCCTCCCTGCCCCAGCAGTCTGTACTTCACAGCTCTGCTGTTTGGAGCTGCAGGGAGAAGGGCTCTCTGCTTAGCCTCACACACATCGTTGAGCAGAATGATGGCAAAGATTACTTTCCTCTACTCTGGAGATTTCTACAGAAGGTTATTTGCATCTTTATTTCAGTACTTATTTAGCCCAGCTGTATGTCTTGTGTGTGGAAATTAGCTGTAGTTTTATGACAAAGATGTGATGTTACACTAGATCTGTCTTCTCTGTTTTACTGTGTAGGAGCCTGAATTCCGGCTGGTCAGCTTCCTTCCGGACATTCTGGCTCTGCAGAGAAACCTGGTTAAGAAGTTTCAGAATGTGCCTGATTTGATCTGTGGAACAATTAGGGATTTTATTGATAAGCAACCATCTGGTAATTGTATTTACATTACATTTAACACACATTAGAAACAAAGCAGCTTGATGTATGAAGAGTTTGTAGACACATTTAAACATCACTTTCAAATTTTGCCGAGCTGGCTAAACAACCTCCGTTTTGTGCTTCAATAGCATCTACAAAGAGCTGGTACAAGAAGCGCATTCAAACTTTCCTGAGTTCATGGAATCAGCTGCGGACGTCCTTGGCCAACTGTGAGTGTTACACGTCTTCTATTTGGAGAACAGCAGTTCACTGCGCATCCTTACCCTCACACCTACAAGCATAGTCTGAAACTCCTACTGAGAGTTATAGAACGTCATATGTAGTCAAGTGCTGTTTTTGTGTGTGTGTGTGTCTGTGTAGATGAGGTGAATGTACCAGGAGATTATTGCAGTGTGGATCTTGATGAGAGTAGCGAGTTGCAAGTGCTGATTCCTCGGAGGCAGGGAGCAGGGCTGTGTGCTACTGCGCTGCTCAGCTACCTGGTCTCTCTGCATAACCAGCTGGTCAGTGCAGCCAGCCAGCACAAAGGGGAGAATAACAGGTACTGGATACTTTATTAGGATTTGAATAGGAGTTTATACGTTAGAACATTTTGAAAAGCAGATGATATTGAGCGGTTGTCCTCCTGCACAGCTACCTGGTAAGCCTCACAGAAGTAAGCGACCTGCACATGATCCGGTACGATGTGGACAGAGACCTGCTCCCCCTGGTGCTGTCTAACTGCCAGTACAGCATGGAGCGTGGCCAGGAGACACTGTCTGAATATGACCTAGCCAAGATACAGCAACAGGTCTTCGCCCGCTTCTTACAAGGCAAACCCCAAATCACGCTGACTGTAAGTGAACAGCACTAATGAGTGATTATTTACCTTATGAATTTGAATCCTCCTGCATGTTTGCAGACTGTAATATGAAGAAGAGTAAAAACAATGGAGTACTGCATATTGTATTGTAATATATTGTAATTTAAAAAAAAATATATGAAATCTAACTAAATGAATAATACAGAGTATTTATGCCGGAAGGAACCCCGGGACTACAGTTCCCAGCAGCCACTGCACCCCAATGCATCACTGTCTCATGACCACCTGCACCTGATTCACTTTCATGTTAATGAGTACTTAACCATAACCAGACAATTTATAGCACATCATATTGTAATATATTGTAATAAAAAAAAATGGTGCAGCAGCATCCAACAATATGAAGAATACAAACAAGAGTAATTATTGCATCTCTATCATACTGTAATATATTGTCATGTTCAGTACATATTATAACTTTTATTACAGGGAATTCCCACTCTGGTTAGCAGACAGGAACGCAATTATGAGAATATATTCAAAGACATAAGTGAAAAAGTGGCTCAGGTAAGAAATACGCATGGATTTCAATTAAATCACTTTACAATACGGATCCTCAACAGCATATAAACAAATGTTGATCTTTTATCAAAATATACTGTATGTAATCAATATTGTACACATTTGCTATTAAAAGTATGTAGATGATTAAAAACCAACAGCCATAAAAAGAAAGTTATCTACTAAACCAGTTGCCCTTTGGGGACAAATTAAGTGGAAGTGAAGTGAAGTAAACTCTTGATGATAGCCTTATATGGATTGTTGAAAGTATATAGAAGTTCTACAGCTTACTGTGCTATCAAAGTGTCGTCGTCCCCCCCTCCATTTCTATGCAAATAAAGGCACTAATATTAAGTTTTTGTGTGAAATTGTCAGGAACCCCTGACCTCTTTGAGTTCCTCTGGGCTAATATCAGAGCTGCAGTCTCTCAGTGACGTCTGTGAGACCTTGTCAGCCGTAGAGGTTGCTCTGGGCTTCCTGGCTATGACTGGAGGTGATGAGCACATGCCTCTGGAGGAGTATCTGGAGAAGATACTGCACATGGGGAATCAGACTGCCCCTCATATCCTTAAGGTGAATTGGTGGTCATGGAGACACCAATTGATAACATGAAATTGAATTGAGTACTACATAATAGGTGCAATAAGAAATCCATCATTCTTATCAGTGCAGTGTTTAATCTGATCCACTGTCTTTTTTCGTCATCATGGTGTGTGAAGACTCTGGGCAGATGTAGTCTGAAGCACTGTGTGGCGCTATGGCAACTCCTTACTTCACTCAAGTCTGAGCATATGCTTCGCCTTAAGAGGGTACTGAATCATGTTTTTTTTTTCCATTATACAAAATAATACAAGATCTCCTCATCAGATGCATCATATATTGAATAATATATGTCCTTACATTCATTTTCTCTATCTATTCAGGATCCATTCTTAGGAATCCCAGCAGAGTATCAGCAGCCACTAGGGGAAAAGGAGAAAAAGCTACTGATCAGCTTCTTGTCTAAGAGCTCTGTGGATGTCTGGCTTCTTGAAATGCATGAGTTCTTGTTGCTGAAACTGAAAAACCAAAGAGCAACTGACACCTTCATGCATTTCTGGAGGTGAGAACATGAGCTGAATCTAGTAAAGATCAGCTATCGTGGTGTTTTGGATGTTTGCTAAACTCATTCTTTATTCTTCATCAGCATTAAAGAAACCCTGACCTCCTACATGGATCGCAAAAATCTTGACGTTCCTCTAGATGTGGAGGAAGCCTTCGCAGATGAGATCCAGTTGTCCCATCTGGTGGAGACCTGGAAGTTCACTGTGACGTACAAACAACAAAGATAAAACACTAAAAATAATAGTGCAATGATGATATTCCTATCAAGCATGACTATTGGGACAACCCTTCACATTGTGTTCACTCTTACTAAAAAATTTTTTTTTTTTTTTTTTTTTTTTTTTTCCATTTTCCATTCAGGAAACTTCAGGGAATAGTGGGTTTTTTCTCCTTTTTCCCCATTTTATTTTGTTTTCTAAAGATAATGTTTTTATTATCTATTCATTTAAAAAAAAAAATACAAATAATGGGATTTAATCAACATTTCATCAGACTTACTGTAATTTACCAGGCTTATTGTTTAAGTGATTAAGTAATTGCAACTGGCACTGAAGTAATGAAGCCATGGAATTTTTTTTTGTTTGTTTCTTTCTTTCTTTGTCTTTGTTTTTTTCTGAAAACAAATATCTTTTCATTTTGTTATATAGTTTTCCATACTGGAAATCTCATGGAATAGAGAGGGTATTTTTCATGTTTTAGATTTCATGTTAATTTGTTATATATTGAGATTTAATTAACATTTAATCAGACTTATTGTTAATCAGGATTATAGATACTTGGATAAATCTTAAGTAATGCAGGCACTGTAACATTTAAAAAAAATAAAAAATAAAAATTTATGTGGTCATACCACTGGATGGAGCTGTGGGACATTTTATTTTCCAGAGTCCGACTCTGAAATGTGTCCTTCCAAATTTCCGGAACCATTTACTATTTGTTCATCTAGTGTCATAAAACCAAATTTTCTCCTGTTCTCCTGACTATTCCTACAGTTGAATTATATTTTCTTTATATCAGTGATGCAAATAAAATAAATGCCTAATTAAATCTTACCTTCTTCAGATGAGTCACATACTGTTTAACCCTGTTACACTCGTGCTGCAGCCTTAAAAGCAGAATGTCCGTTGCACAAAGTACATGAAGCCACTCAAGCCCTATGCTGTACACCATCTCTTTATCCACGGTATTCTACTGAGCCTGGTGAGTCACAACACGACCCCGAAAAAGCCTGTGATATTTCACCTCATGTCCACATTAAGGGGAGTGTTGTCTAGCAGCCGTGCACGAGTCTCTCACTTATCTCTGTGGACTATGGTATCTCCACCATCAACAGCCAGTGATAAACCTTTATTGTAATTATGCCTGCTTTTCCTGTTCACATGTCACCTTTCTGTCTAAATGAACACCACTTTCAGTTGCAACACTTATTTAAATCATAGCATAATTTTCCAGGTTATCATTTCACAAAAAATTTTGTCACACTGTCCTAATAATTATATTTGTGAAAATGATGGTATTCCTGTTGAAACTTGATTGTAATATTCGGGTGGAATCAGATACCAGTAATGAATCTCTGTTCGGTTCATTCTGGTACAATGATATGGAATGAATTCTGGCATTCTACACATGAGAAATGTAACATTAATTCGGCAATTAAGGAGTTGCTATTGCTAAACCAAGGATGAGAGCATAGACTTTCTTTAAACACATCTGGAATAATAATATGGAAGGAAGATGCAATCATTTCAATCATGTGCAATTAGTTAATCCGGGCATGATTAGAGAGCTTTGATTGTAATGGTTTCTTCATTCTCCCATGGTGTGTGTCTGTGTGTGCTGCCTCTTTAGCTATCTATATGTCGTCTGTGGGATGAATTAAAATGTCCTTTTTAGCAATCAGAATATTATCACCATAACCAATTGCTTTTCCTTATGACGGCTGAATTTAAATGGGCATTTTGGCTCCTATTCCTCGATGCCAAATTCTGTCCCCATTGAAAAGTAAGTTTATGCTCTTATAGATAAAGTAAGTTTTCTTAAGAGAAGCAGGATTAAGTATACCTGTGACTCATTTTGTTCATGTCCAAGAGATTTGACAGCTTCAACATTAATTCATATCAACAGATTGCAGCAGCACCTCTTTAAATCCCAGTAATTAGGAGTTAGTCTTAAAACACATTACAAACAAGTGAAAATTGAAATGAATGCACTGTCTGTAGCTAATGGCACACAGATAAGGTTTGTAAAAGTCACACTGCCATCTGTTCAGATTACTGTCATTAATTGTGTCAGAGGTTGATTTTATATTTAACCTGCCAGTGATCATATGGACAGTGATATTCACTTTGTTTTAATGCTCTTATAAACATGATATTTATGAATACTCTCTGTATGAATGGCATGGCACCACTATTTCACAGGTCGTGGTTATTCTGTGACGTGTATGTGAAGCATGAGAATAATAAATGTGAGTGAGAAACGTGGCGTAAATGTGAGTAATAACCCTGTCTGATAAGTTTACATTTTGCATCCAAAGTGATCTGAATCAGTATTCAGACTGACACATTTCTTATCAAACATGCAGAGTTTAATCCACTGCAAGGTATTAGAAAATGCGAGACACTGCTTGATAAAGCATCACTTTGATTTTGACTTTGGTGGCTTAGTGGTTACACCGCCAGGGTTGAGGTTTCGATTTCCGCTGGGGCTCTGTGTGTAGGCTGATTGGCATGTCCAAAAGTGTCCGTACTGTACGAATGGGTGTGTGAATGTGTCCTGCAATGGATTGGCACCCCTGCCTGGTGCCCCATGCCTCCTGGGATAGGAGGTTCCCTGTAACCCAGTAAGGATACGAAGTACAGAAAATGGATAGATGGATTACCCTGCAAAATCAGATGAAGGAAAAAACATGGGCCAAAGAGGAAAAAGTCAATAATAATAAATCAGTTCTACCTTTCTGACATGAACAGGTTTAATTAGAATTTATGTTTATTCATGTGCATTTATGTTCATCATTAGGTAGATGTTTTATCTTATACCTGATACAATCCGAGCACAAAGCTGCGTAGCTGAGCATTATGCTTATGAGTGCTTGAGGCCAGTGCTCATGCACTCATAAGTCTGCTTCCCTGGCAGTCCTAGGACTTGATCTCTTAACCTCACTCAGAACCGTAACCACTGAGACATTCCTGCCACATGTAAAGCAAAATACTTATCAAAACTTAGCTGTTGGAAAACTTGTTGAAGAGCTCTCTTGGGCACTGTGGTTCATATGGTGGTGGTAATATACAGTACATTATGCTCTTTATTGTCAGTTTGACCTGAAGCTAATTCCATATATTCATCCCATATTACAAAGTTTAAAACAGCTAGTACTATGGTACCCTAGCTCATGGTGACCACATAGGTTATTTTAAGGCTCTTCCAATCAATCCACCTATAAGAATGTTTTGAATGGAATTTTGTGTAGCCTGCAATGTGCTATAAGAGAGCTCACTGAATTGTTTTAGTGACTGATGGAACAATTTTCCAAAGTGTACTGAAAGCAATATTTCCTTATAAGTATTATTTTATTTTTTATCAGATTACCACACTCATCAGCTCATTATTTATTTATATACATGTCAAATAACGTTGTTTTGTTCAGTAATGAAATAATTAAATGACAAATGGCCACCACTTTTACTACTGTACAAAATGCACGAGTGCATTGCGCTTATCAATATAATTGTACATCTCATATAGTGTTTTATATACCATATGTCCCCTGAAATTAATTCCTGACTACACCACTAATCAGTGTAGAGAAATACAGCTGGAAACCTCATGTTACATAGATGAAGATCAATGTTCCCAAAGGCAAATTTCTTTGAGTAACATGGAGACATGCTATAACTGCATACAGTGGCTTAAAACAGTATATCTTAGGCAATCCGAAATGTGCTAGGATTATTGCATTTTTTTGCATGCAATTAGGACAAAATATTTTTCCGTGACATAAATCAGCCATTATCCAGTCTTAATTAGCCATTAAATAAGCTTGCTGTGTTTATAGGCACCTATGTGCTGAGGGCAGGAAGCTCTGATAAACAGCTAAAAACAGCAAAACATTCAAGAACTCTTCAAAAACAAAAGTTGCAATTGACTCTCTGCCTTCTTAAGGTTTCAGAGAGTGAATGCTTAGCCTTTTATGATTAATCACAAAACCTATCTATTAAATAAAAAAAATATAGCCTGCTTGTGTGTTCTTCATACTGCTGAGTTACATCAGAATTAACAATATAAACAACAAGGCCACATTGCACCCACAATCTTTTAACAATTTTTGTAGCCTAAATATTGAATGTTAGACGAACAGACCACTTAATTTAATGTAAATGAATGAATTAATTTTATACCAGAAACTGAGACATTTTCAACATCTCCTTTGGAAATAGACAGACAATCTACAGCATGCAAACAATCCAACTCATGAAAAAGCCGTGTTCATTATGGATGATTAGTGACACATTGCTGGTAAAGCTAGCCTTAGTGGTACAACTAACATGCACCCCCCTATCCCCACCCCCCCAAAGCAAGGTCTTTTACAGTGGACAGGGCAATTACCCAGAATAGGGCTGTGTGGGATGGTCTGTCACATTCCAATAAATATTGCTCATAACTAGAACTGTGTGGGATGAGATTTTCAAAATATTAAAGCAAAAAAAAAAAAAAAGTTTAAGCAGTTTTTTCAGTCCCTCGCGGTCTGTCCTCCTCCATTATCTCTTAAGCCACTAAATGTCTTCTTTATTATGTCCATTACATAGCTACTGTATGAAATGTCAGTTTAGCTGACACATCCACATGGCACCAGAGCTCTGTCTTTGTCTCATTCCCTGTGGTTTATTTGTCATTTTGTTTATTGTACCATTAATGAATTTGCAGTTCATATTTGGTTTAGCTGCTCATCAATACAGGACATGAAAACAGGACTATTATTTTATCAGTGATCCACTTGATGAAGTAAATGTTACTAAAAGTTACGTTTTGTGTAATGCCGTCATGGAATACACGTGAATCAATAACCAGGTTAACGCAGGCATAACGTGCATGATTTGATGCAGTAAAAGACAAAGAAATGTAATGACCCTATGAACAGAAAATCAGAAATAGGAATAAATAAAAATTGGCGTATATAAAGATATTAAGAGACTCACTAATGCTAGAAGCACTGTCATTAAACAGGGGAGTATATACAACAGCTTTTAATGAGCCCATGAGCAAGCAGCTGGTGCTGGGAATAATGATCAACATGTGCCAGGGTGGAGCTGGAGGCTATGCTGAGCCTCCAAGAGACTCCTTGAGAGAATATTTTTTTCCTTGAAAGAATGGGGTTGTCCATTAAATTAGGATTGTGCACAGCTGTGATGATGCTGCCCCTATGATACACAGCCCTCTCAGACCATTGTTCAATTCTGCTTGAAGTGATAATATTACTGATTACCAGTGAAGGGGTAATCAGTCATATCACCAAGCATAGTTACATGCTGCTCTTGCTGCATTCACATTGCCACAAATGGACACTATAAGATTATAAATTAATTCATTATTTAATAGATAAGACTGATATGACTCCTTGTCATTCCACCTCATATGTTAGTCTTTCTCTGTCTGTCTTGTCAAGAGCAGTAGGTGCTGAATGACAGGCGTGAAGGACACCCACATACTCCACGTGATTCAGGCCAATTAGGTACTGACTGCAGCTCGAGCTGAGCTTAGACAGTTCAACTTTGACTCAAAAACAATAAATGCAGTGTAAAGGTGTGACAGCAGACTGCATCTCCCAAAACCCAACAACAATGTATTTGTAACTATAGCCTTGGCAGACGCCTTGGTTTCCAGTGGGCGGCTGGTTAGCTGGCAAGGCCAATACCAGACGGGGTGACAGGTGGAGCTGGGCGCCTACTGAGGTCTGTGGGCGAGGTTCTGATAGATGCTAAAGCCTGTTCCTCTGTGCCCAGCCTGCCAGTGGCATCACTGAGTCACTGGGAAGGTGGAGAATCACAGCAAGCAGAGACATATGGCATCTGTTCTCTGGTGATCACTCCTGTCCCTTCTTTTCTCTTCTTCATACGTTATGTTATTGACAGTTAATCCAATTAAGCCACTAACAACGGGTAGCCTAGGCTCTCTTCACGGAATCAACTGATATGCATCCATTAATGAGGAAAAACATAACCATCAAGCTCTGCAAATTCATAGCAAAAGAAACCCTGGAAACGACAGTATAAACAATAAACAATAAACAATAAACCAACTAGCTGACTTTAAATCTCACAATCATTGTTGATGTCGCGCACCCCCCACCACCCTTTTT
Organism: Stegophilus panzeri; assembly: GCA_024331685.1. Classification (NCBI taxonomy): domain Eukaryota; kingdom Metazoa; phylum Chordata; class Actinopteri; order Siluriformes; family Trichomycteridae; genus Stegophilus; species Stegophilus panzeri. The sequence goes on along the minus strand of JANDJT010000032.1, from coordinate 17,352,582 downwards.
TTTTATTTCTCTCTCTCTCTCTCTCTCTCTCTCTCTCTCCCTGATTCTCTCTCTCTCATTCTCTCTCTCTCATTCTGTCTCTCTCTCTCTGGTACCCAGAATATCCATTATAAGTATTATTTCATATTTATCACACTCTCTCTCCTCTGCCTCCTACTCCACTGACTTCATATTACATCAGAGAGGACATAAGAGTACGCAAGCACGCAATCTTGCAATATTTGGCAACAGTGTTCAAATACAGTTTTTTTTAAATGTACCTTTTAGAGTCAATATTCATGACTCATTGTGATTCACATTCCATCATTTCCACATTTAAAATGCCCTTACTCTCCAGCATGCATAAGGTCAAAGAATGCACAAGTGAAGTCATATTCAGAATACAAATGAGTGGATCAGTTTGGCAAATTCATATCCAATTACATGTTACTATTTTTTTTCACGAACCAGCATAATATGCCAAAGTGTATTTATTCCATATGTTATACTCACACACACACACACACACACACACACACACACACACACACACACACACACATGCTCCTAAACTCAAACTCAATTATATCGTCAAATATAGGTGGTAAAAGTCAGAAATTCTTTCGACCTCACACAAAGGACTGACAAACAGGAGCAAATTAAGTGCCAGACTGTGAGACAGAGAAGATGACAGTTCATAATAGATACAGACAGACAACATAGTATAGATGAAAGGTGACGATATGATGAAATACAGCGCTGGCTGAATCAGTTTTTTTCTATTAAGGAAAGAAGAACACAGACAGAGAAGTGTACTAAGAGAAAGGGAGATAGGAAGAGAGATTGTGGGAGTGTAGGTGGTGGATATAAGCATCACAGCTCAGTATTATGTTTAGCCGTCTCTCTGCCACATATGATGTCATAGCAGCAAATCAACCAATCAGGAATCTAAGACCTCTCTGCTTTCATTGGCCCCACCCTCCTCTTGGCTCCTTATACTCCACTCGGCTCAACTAGAAAACATACAACGTGCTGTCAGATGAGCAGAGCAGACACACTATCACCACAAACACAGCCACACAGAGAAGGAGTGCATGTGTGAGTCTTCTTTCCCTCGGGCATGGCATGACGCTAGTACTTACCTCCTCTCCCTCCTTCCTTCTCTTTACAAACTCTTTGTGCTTGTCTCTCTTCTTTTTGTCACACCTGCTAAATCCCTCTCTTTTGAATCTCTTTTTCCTCCTAGGCACATGCGTCCTGCTGACACAGATAGTACAGGAAGGCACGAGCACCAGAAGAGGAATCGTCACCATAAGCAGAAGCAGCAGCAACAACAGCAACAGTGGTCCTTAATTGTTCACCTCTCACCTGGCTCACAGCTCAGAGATGGGCTGCTCATCCGGCCGTCTGCCCTGTCAGCCTCCAGCCAGTGCACAGCTGCCCACACTGGACCCAGACTCCAACCTGCTCCATGATGGAAGAGCACCCCCCACCACCCCTAAAACTCCAGAGAACCTCTCCACATTGGACCGGCTGACGCAGGCAACAGGTGGCACAGAAAAGTCCTGGTACCGCTGTGTGTTTCCCTTTGGAGTCATCTCGCTGGTGATAGGCATGGCAGGCACAGGTGTCACCTTCACCTTCAACACCCTGCTTCAAACCAAAGTGGTGTCCCTGGTGTTGCTGGTAGTTGGCTTTGTCATGCTCCTAGTGGCAGCTGCCTGTTGGAGGGTCCATAGGGCAAAGAGGAAGGAGAAGAAAGAAGGAGTTTTCTTCAGTGCTGAGCAGAACACACTATAAGACACTCTCATGCTTACCTTGACTAACAGGAAACATTCATGGGTGCAGAGGAAAGAGACAGTTCCTCCTCACTTCATTTCGTAGGAAGTTCTTCTTCTTGATGGAAGAAGTTTCTAAAAGCAGCACTTAACAACTGGCTATGCTGGAGGCCCTTGGGGCATGGGGATCTAACTGCACTGTGTATGAACACGAACAGAACAGTTTGACTCAAACAAGTGTGAGAGAAGATGTTTCCTGAAATCCATTGTACTTCTCCTTGTACTGTATTTCTGAGGACTCATGCAGCAAGAATGTAGTGAACTTATTTCTGGACCTCATTCTAACACCAAGGTCCCTTACAGTGCTCATTCATACATACTACTGTAGGCAAAAGTGTCAAGTGATGCAGATGGAGGCAAAATTCCACTATAAGAGGGAAAGTATTTGACATGCTTATCAGAAGGCAGTAATATACAGGAATATATAGAAGAGAGGACCTCTCTAAGGAACTGAGAGCTGGCCATTGTAAGAGGAGGAACCATGAGGAAGACTGAGGTCAGTACATCCAGCACTGAGCAAGAAAAGGGAAAAGTTATTTCTTCAATGAGTATAAAAGGCTGGAAAGTTCTCTCAGAAGACTAAGAATTAGAGAACACGCTGGTCCTTAATACTTCATAATCTGCTCTACATGCCTCCTGAGAGGAATGTTTTCTATCTCTTGAGAGTGGTGAAGGTATATGTGTGATGTTAGATACTTTGTGCAAAGATATATTTTTGGTGGTGGTGTTGAAAAGTAAAATGTGTGTGCATGAGCGTCCTCTCATGTGCTTGCATGTGTTTCTGCACAGTGTTTGTAAAAGCACTCAGGTATTTGAGTGGGTTCCTACTTTGCTGTATGACTGATGGCAGAAAGTGCTTTATCATAAAATCATTAGCAGGTTTTTCTCTAGCGCTGTACTTGGAGACCTCTAGAGAACTGGTGATAACTGTCCAATGATTTGGAGTGTTTTACTCTCGCATTCGCGGTTAATCCTGCTGTTGTGCCATTGAATACTGAATTATTTTACTTTATGTAAACAAATGAATATATTACCAGCTTGATAGATTATTAAATATGTTGTGATAAACAGTCATTTTACAATATAAAAGAGAAAGAACTGAAGTAGAATGAACACAAGTCTTATCTCTAGTTCTTTAAGCACTTGTAATCTAGCTTTTGTTTATATTTTAGAAGAAGATCTTTTTGTATTTCTGTGAATAGAATGGAAGACTGTTTGGTATTTTGTGTCTATTCTTTCAGTGCCTGTCTTTTTACATTCAATATTTTCTTATCAGTTTTCACTGGTCGCTCCAGAGTTACAACGCCGTCAAAAGGATTATTCAGTACTCTTTTATATCAGCTCATCAATCTCATATCTATTAACAGCATTACCACCAGAAATGATGAGAGTAGTGACGGGGACACCTGAGCTCCACAGAAATTGCCTGGGCTTGACGTAAGAGACAAGAAAGACTGAACAAACAATGTTCCTATTATGTGCCCTCAGAGGTGTGCCGACATTGCCGTGCCTGTCTATGCCCTTATATCTGCAGCTACCGAGATATACTGAGAGAAAATGGAGGGGAATAGGAACCGAGAATGGGAGAAGGAGGGAGGGGGAGCTTCCATGAGGATTCATTGATAAAAAAGCAGCCGGAAACAGTCCTGCGTGCTTGGAATATAAATCAGCACAAAGCAAAGCACCAAGCTAAGCCTTACACACCTATATATGTCCTTTATGCTGCACAATAGTCATAACCCATACATTCCATACATCCCATAACCTCTGTATCAATTAGCTTACAATATGTCTACACAAGTGACATGTGAACTGAGTCAGCACTGAAACGTCTTACTCATTTGCACCTCAAATCTAAAGAAACCTAAAGGTAGGTCTACTCAAAAAGTGCCATACAAGCTAGAAATTCCAGACATTTCCACATGCCATGTACAACATGCCTTTTATCTGAAAAAATATCAGGTGACTTTGGAAGCTGCCACATGCTGAGGCATAAATATAATGTATGTAGCCTTTTGGCCAAGCCTAGACTGTCAAAGAGCGGCTTCCTGATTCCAATATATATATATATATATATATATATATTTGTTTGTGCTTTTATTTTTAGATAGTTGTATGTTAATAGACACATTTATAGACTTTTGACTATTTAAAAAGTGTGTTCAATACAAACATGCAACATCTGTGATGCATCCTTGTCTTTATTAAGGCTATATGCTTTATATATCTTGGATGCTTTATTTATGGATTAACAGGCAAATCTGCAGGACAGGACTAATGCACAACCTCCAGACAAAAACAGCACTCTACCTTTTTTGCATTGTCGTTAATATTCACACAGACATCTCCACCCTCTAGCCCACTCGCCCTCCTCCCTCCTCCCTCCTCCCCCCATAGAGAATCACAAAGACTGTTTTCAGTGCCTGCCACGATGTTAGCTAAAAATAACTCTGCGTGACAGAGAGAGAGAGAGAGAGAGAGAGAGAGAGAGAGAGAGAGAGAGAGAGAGAGCGCAAATACATGGTTGTATAGCATGTCTAAGAGAAGACGACTCTCTGTTTGTAACATTTAAAATAGAGGTTGATATCCAGCCACCTGGAGAAAGATAAAAGCATGAAAATGCATCCACCTGGATGTTATGCGCTTTGAAAAGGATGAAACGTACAGGAATGATGCTACCTGGACATGGGTGACAGTGAAAAAAATAGACAGTATGGTACATAATCTGTCTGTGTCCCCATTGCATCAGAATTTGTCTTCATTAGTGGGCATTCATTAGCTTGGTAAAATGGCACTGGGGTTGGTTAAAACTTGTTTGTTTTTTATTCAATTATTTATTACTGAGGTTCTTTCTGAACTCATCTAGAATGAAGACTGTTTCCTGATAGGTTATTCATCAAGACAAAGGCAGTATAACAAGATACTGCTCTCGGTAGCTACAAATATTTAGGAGAATTCTGACTGCAAAAAAATGACAATGAATTAAAAGCTCCTCCATCTAACAGCCATTTAATTGACATATGATACATTTTTCAGTTTCAAGCTTTAGGTCACTAGCTCCAAAATAAAATTTGTCCTTTTTTTTCTATTGACCTTTTCTAACTGACCATTTGTATTAACAAGATCAAATACCTTAGTCTTATAGTCTTAAAGTATGATGTATAACCACAGATATGGGAGGATTCTATGACTGAATTAAAATGGTTTAACTTGTCTATATGTTTATCAACGCCAGTGTCACCAAATGCAGTAAGGTCACCTGTAATTCCTTGCATTTGTAGACACTCCAGCTAGTGCGGTGCTTCTTGGTTATTAAAGAAAACAACTGTAAATCGTCATCATAGTGTCATCATTCCCTCTTACTGAGCAAGGCCATTAAACACATCCCCTGTGTTTGTATTTTTTTTTATATGTTGACATCGAACTGATAATCATTACTGCATAAAACAGTAATAATGACATCCCAAACAGAACATGCAGAAAAATATCCTTTCTAAAAATACAAAACCTCGGTATTAAGATTTTTACATGAAATTCTGTCGCAGAGCTCACAATAAGCTCATCGGACAGTTTCTATAAAAGACATAGCACTCGCTGCACCAGGGGCAAGATGACCTTTTAGAACAAGCCTCGTAAAGAATATGATACATATATATATATTTTTTTTTCAATGTTAAACTTCTTCCCTGGCAAACCCCCTGTGTTTCTGACCTGGCCTAATTTCATATTAAACTTGAATACAGCATTTGAATATCACCTTACACTACATTGCACTTACAACTTTTTTCAACCAAGGCAAATAATAGAATAAAACAAATGGAATATAACGTCTCGTGTCAATGCACAGACACTTACTTATATGATGCTGAATCTTAAAGCAAAATTAATCCATCTCTGCTTTCTTTGACCTACTCAAATTTCACAACGACGGTATTTGGTAATACTTATAAAAGAATAAAATGGCTGTAACATATTTTGTGTGTGTGAGAGAGAGAGAGAGAGAGAGTTAGTTGCTTTGTTACCGTGTAAAATCCCTCAAGTATATCCCTCAAGCTGTTGCAGTCCTTCACGTAAGTCCTTCCACAAAGGATTATTTTTTAGGGTTTCTTGCAGATCTAAACGTCAGCAGTAAAATATCCCTTCATATTGTTTCTACATACTAACTTTAATATTCTCACAACTGAAATGAGAAGTGCAAAACAGTCACAATTTCTCTCCAAACAATAAAACCGCCACGACTAATTACCCATAAACTATAAGCCATTAGCTCTAACAAGACATGTTGTCCAACAGTGCAGCACAGTTTATGTTATAACAGGAATAACTTCATTAGGGAAAATGTTTAAGTATAACAGAATTACAAAAATGATGGTATACTCACTTTATCAGGTTCACCTCTCTAACTGTTAACCAGATGATAGATACGAGTGGTATATTATGTAAGGAATAAAACATGACGGGACATGGCCTTCTAGGAAAATAATCAACGAAGGGGTGATGAGACTGTTGCAATTCTGAAGTTGAAATTTTCACACAGCACATCACGTAGCATTTTTATCCCTCTTATACTACAGCAATTTGGCAACTATTATAATGTTTTATTTATTGAAGAACAGCATGATGCACGTTTTATCCATTTAGACCTATCAGCCATAACATCAAAACCTCCTGCCTAATATTGTGTAGGTCCCCTTTTGCCGCTCAAACAGCTATGTTGACTGTCACACCTCTGAAGGTGTGCTGTGGTATCTGGCACCAAGACGTTAGCAGCAGATCCTTTAAATCCTGTAGGTTACAAGGTGGGGCCTCCATGGATCAGACTTGTTTGTCCAGTACATCCCACAGATGCTATATCAGATTGAGAACTGGGGAATTTGAAGGCCAAGTCAACACCTTGAACTCTTTCTCGTGTTCCTCAAACCGTTCCTGAGCAATTATTGCAGTGTGGCAGGGTGCATTATCCTGTTGAAAGAGGCCATTAGGGAATACTGTTGCCATGAAGGGGTGTATTTGGTCTGCAGCAATGTTTAAGTACTGTAGGTGATATGTGTCAGAGTAACAATCATAGGAATGCCAGGACCCAAGGTTTCCCAGCAGAACATTGCCCAGAGTATCACACTTTCTACCCCTGCTTGCCTTCTTCTCATAGTGCATCCTGGTGCCATCACTTCCCCAGGTAAGTGATGCTCATGCATCCATTAGTCCACATGATGTAAAAGAAAATGTGATTCATCAGACCAGGCCACCTTCTTCCATTGATCCATGGTCCAGCTCTGATGCTCATGTGCACATTGTAGGTGCTTTCGGTGCTGGACAGGGGTCAGTTTGGGCACTCTGACCTGTCTGCAGCTACGCAGCCCCATATGCAGCAAGATGCGATGCACTGTGTTTTCTGACACCTTTCTATCATAGCCAGCATTAACTCTTTCAACAATTTGTGCCAATTTGTGGACCAGACGGGCTAGCCTTCGCTCCCCGTACGCATCATTGAGCCTTGGGCGCCTATGACCCTGTCACAGGTTGTCCTTCCTTAGAACACTTTTGGTAGGTACTAACCACTGCATACCGTTTTTTCTGCTTCCAACACATCAACTTTGAGAACTGATTTGATCTGGGAACTCACTTGCTGGCTACTATATCCCACCCCTTGACAGGTGACACTGTAATGAGATAATCGATGTTATTCACGTCACCTGTCAGTGGTTTTAATGTTATGGCTGATTGGTGTATACCTAAATTAATGCTCTGGAGTAAGTTTGCAAGAAAGCCCTCTGTCCTTTTCAGTCAGAAACATCCTGAAGAAAACTGCACATTTACATAGTATAATCATGTACTGTATATAGTATTTTGTGAATATTTTAAGAGTAATTCTTGTATTTGGTCCTTCAACATAAAAGATAAATGCAGACACTATGGCCTCCTGTTACCAAAATACATGGAATTGCAGTTATTTGTCAGCATCAGCACACAATATGGAGCCTGTGTGTCAGAGATAAACACAGAGGATCCTTTTATTTAGCTGGGGGACCATCACCCTCCTCCCTCGCACAGCGAGAGGCAACTGGGCTCTGATCCTTCTCTAATCAAAGGTTTCCGCAGCTGTGTACCCTTTGAAAATGGATCACACCATTCCATTACCCGAAAAGATGCTTCTAACACTGCAGAGACACACATACTATTTACTTTCACTACAACACACAAAGGTCATGTGGCATGCCCTGCCTAAACCATCCATTAACACATATAGGTAAAGGATACACACATACATACACACACACAAATACATACAAAGGTCAAACACAGAGTGATAGTATTTTAGACCATCAATGTGATTTCAGAGTATTTATGATTATTTTGTGATTGAATTCAATAAGCAGCTCAATGCTTTGCATCAAACACTTTATACCTTATGATCAGGTGTCACATGCATTGTTGTTTTGTGTTCTTTTTTATTCCTTGCTTTTTTCTGTTGATAATGTAGGCTTGTCTTCTTTTTCCTTATTTTGTTATTATGTATGGGCTTCGTTAACTGCCGTTGGGTTCTGACTCTTCTAACTACACAGGGGTAGCCAATGTAAATGGGATGAGAAGGAACAAACCCCACTGTCTTTCAAGGATAAAAAGACATCAGTATAAGGTCCACAGCCACATCCTATATTTTTGCATTAACAAATATCTTACAGAGGATCACTTTGCACTTTTGTGTAACCAAGTGCAACAGTTCCACCAATGGTTAAAATTCACAGAATGGTATGAAGACTGGGGCTGCTTTCTTTTTAGCCTAGACTGTAGATTCATGTAGCCTCTCAGTGACCATCATTTCAGGTGATTACACAGAGTGAAATACCCCTATATTTTCAGCCTGCTTAGCTGACACATCTACTATTAAACTAGAGATGCACCGATGTATAGGCCTATAAAGGCTATTTTCCCCGCTATGAACTATCGGCCGATAGTTTAAAAACATCCGATGATCAGGGCCGATTATATCCTGTCAATCAAAAGAGGGTATGTGTAAAGATGATGTCTCTTGTGTCAAATGACGACAAAACTGCAGTTTGTAATCTCTGTAAACTCTGGATTGCTAAAATTTTACACCGGAAGTGAGCAGCAGTGAAGCAGTGAAGCAGTTCGTGCTGAATTAAAGCACCAATACACCGTTGAAAGATTTAAATGAAGATGAGTGACAAAAAAGTAGTATATATTGCACAGAAAAATATATTTGTAGAG
>JANDJT010000032.1:17312699-17332384 GCA_024331685.1 Stegophilus panzeri | reverse complement strand
CAATAAAGACAATTTTTCACAGCCTTCTTTGCTCATATTTACCAAGGGTGCCAATATTAGTGGAGGGCACTGTATTCCTGCATTTCATTTTGAAGAGCTTACAATTAATTTTTTGTAAATAAATAAAAAAATAGTTTTCTCTTTTTTTTTTTCCAAAAGCACAGGGGATTCAATCTTTTGCCCATGACTGTATCTATCTCTCCATTCACTATCTGCAAAAAAAAAAAAAACCAACATCATCACATTTTAAATAGAGGTCACTGGTTTCTCTTGAAAATAATTATGTAAAATAATGTTGTTCTTCTTTCGGTTGCTCCCGTTAGGGGTTGCCAGCGGATCATTGGTCCGCATATTTGATTTGGCACAGGTTTTATGCCTGATGCCCTTCCTGACATAATGCTACCATTTTATCTGGGGCTGGGAATGAGTGCGACCCAGTGGCAGGATTAGTTCCCTGCCCAGGAATCGAACCCGGGTCATGGAGGTGAGAGCAGTGGTGAGGACATACATACATACATACAACATTTTAACTGAAAACAGCTACAAATCGTACATAGGGAAGGATTTGTATTGTGAGCAAATTACCATTCTCAGTCTAGTTCACCTTTTGAATTAGTGGTACTCCTTTAATAAAGATTAGGATTTTAATATGTGAAGAGGGGTATTAGGTTGCAAAAGCAGTTTAATTGTTTGGTGCCCACACAGCGCAATATTGTTTTGATACATAATAACTTTTGGTGTTGTTGGATTTTGCTTTACTGCTCTCTTTCTTTTTTTTTTTTCCTTGTGCTACAGTATGTTTATGTGCTTTTTAATGAGACCATTACCACAAAAGACTTCTCGCTCATGCCTAGTCACCTATATGGGGGCATCTTATAAGTAACAGGTGACATTGCATTCAGAATTGCATAATTAAATTCATCTGTAGCAATAATAAAATATAATTTTAGGGGTTTTTTTTTAAGTGTCTTTTTATTTTTGTGTGTAAATTTGCACTGAAATGTGCAATAGCATGACTGCTTTTTCGTTTCTTTTCTTTTCAGTTCAATTATGATGTTATATTTGATGTTTATTGTTCTCCAGCATAATAAATATCCTTTGTAAATCAAAGATGTGTGAAGTTGTGTTTTCTTTCCTGTAAAACAATACATACTACATTATATGTGACCACAAGCCATAGTTTTAATAGCGAACTTATTGCATAGCCACTTGATCCAGTTTTAATAAAAATGCATGAGGAGAGAAAAGATTAGGATTAGGTTCATTATTTTCTCTATTTGTGCATTTTCTATAATCACTTTCCTACTGCAATCATTGAATGTCCTATTAATTTCATGACTGTAGTTTTCAGATGGTTAGGTTTAATTCTGAGGAACAGCTTTTAGTCCATTCTTGTCAGAAATCTTGCAAATGCAATAATGTAAGAAGTCATACATGTTTCCCTCCTAAATGCATCCCTAATAACATAAAGACTCTCCAAAAATACATATTATGTATTAAAATCCCACGGGCTCTATTACTTCTTACTGTTCCTTCTTTTAGAGCTTTCGGAAAAAACTCGAGGTACGAGGTACACCATGTTCTCCTTGATAGAACACTGAGTAATTGCTGTCATTATTATGCCAAAATACTCCTATTAACACCTTCAGAGATACATTAAGGCAAAGAAACTTGCAAGTTGGAGAGAGGTCATATAGTCACAGACTCAGACTGCTCCAGAATTACGCCCTTAATTCAAGCAAGAAAAATGTAGTCACTTCAATAGGAACACCTGAACACCTGCTCGTTTATGCAGTTATCCAGTCAGCCAATCACGTGGCAGCAGCAAAATGCATGAAATCATTTGTGTAAACACTAGAGACTGTTGCATGTGAAAATCCCAGGAGATCAGCAGTTTCTGAAATACTCAGACCAGCCCATCTGCTACCAATATCCATGCTACAATCAAAGACACAGAGACCACATGTTTTCTTCATTGTGATGTTTGATGTAAACATTACCCAAAGTTCTTGACCTGCATGATTTTTGTATTGCACCGCTGCCACATGATTGGCTGATTAGATAACTCAGTGAATGTGCAAGTGCACAGGTGTTCCTAATAAAGTGGATGGTGAGTGTATATAAAATAATCAACAAAATTGTTAAGCAAAAACATATGGGGACACCAGATTTATTCAAACACAATATTTCAAACCAAAGAGTTTTCTTTCTTTTTTTTTCTTTTTTTTCCTGCAAAACGCTGGTTTCAATATTAGTGCTATTAATATTTGCTGAGGTTCACTTTGGAGAGAATAATAGCACTAAGCCTATCTCTATAATGCCAACAAGGACGGAGGACATTTTCAGAACATCTTGCCCCACTCTTCTATGTCTCAATCCATCTTCAGTTCTTACCACATGTTTAAAACAGGCTTCAAAGCCAGAGACTGGAATGGCCATTGCAAAACACTGATTTTCTTTTCCCACAACCATTTCTGAGCTTATTTGGATGTTGGATGAGCAGGGTCTTCATTTTTGTTGAAGGATCCAACTAAAGCCAAGTCTAAACCTTCTAATAGAGGAAAGCAGGTTTTAGGTTAAAACCTCCTGTTACTTAGCTGAATTCATGATGCCATCAGTGTTGACACTAACTGCAAAATAACCCCAAAGCATCATATTTTAGAGGATACCAGGTTATTTATCTTATAATAACATTATGCTGGAGACAGAAATGATTAAAGTGACGTACAAAAGGCCTTGTGTGAAGAGTACGACACCATCCCAACTTGCACTAAAAGCATTTCTCAGTGTTTCACTCACCTTTAGCAAAACATTAACTTCCATTAATATTTTGTTACCTACAAACATGTTTCATGACACCGATTCCTGAATGTGTTGGAAACATTCCTTTGAGTTTCTTGTCCATGTTAACATGATTACATCACATAATTGCTGCACATTTGTCAGCTGCACATTCATGCTGTGAATCTCCTATTATACCACATCCCAAAGGTGCTCTATTGGATTCAGAGCTGGGAAGGCCACTGAAGCACACTGAGCTCATTGTCATGTTCATGGAGGCAGTTTGAAATGAACTGCACTTTTTGACATGGTGTCCATGTGTCTCTTGGGGTTATTAAATTATCATGGACTCCAGTATTGGTATCTCAAGGTAACAGCAAATTATTTTGCTTTTTCTTTGTCGTGGTAGCTTGTTGATGGTGGAAGAAAATGCTCATACCTCATCCTTTTGTCTGTATTCTGCTCCCGTCCATACAAAAAAAAAAAAAGTTATACAGTATCCTGAGTTTGTTCAAAATCTTCCAGGAACAAATATTTAAGAAAAGAGAAATCTTTCGATGCAATTCTAAGCATCCTTTTCAAAAGACTCAACAATTACATTATCATCTAGTACACGTGTAAGGCTTTATTTGCATCACTGCTTGATATGAGCATAAATATTTTTTTGTATACAGAGATTAGAATGGAAACAGTTGGTCAGTTTTAAAATTGGAGGAGGAACAGCAGAATGAACTCTTTCCATCTGCTATCATGTCATCTGTTGGCCATGAATTGGCATGCTGAGAGTGACCTTGTTCACATGAGATAAGAATCAGTATGCAGTGATAAAGTGTCAAGACAGTACATGAGAACAGCCAAGAGTGTCTTGGGGATACAATGCCATCTATTGGAGGGTAATATAGCACACCTAATACAGTTTTAAGCATCCAAACATGCAGTTTAAAACGATTGCCTTGATCTTTAAGACATACAGACAAAAAAAAAAAAGTTCTTTCAAAGAAACATCGTTTGCTTTGCAGTTTTTATATAATAGATAAAACTATTGAGTAAAGGACTAGAAGTGCAATTTGTTTGAAGGCACTACAATCATGCACAGTATTTTCATCAGTGTGGTTTAACACAAATTCATTTCAAGTACAATTAAATACCATGACTTTTTATTCATAGCGTTCCTAATAAAGGAGGCACCATAATTTATGTATGGAGCACCATTATACATAACATAGCAGCATTTGAATATTGGAAGAGAATCTCTGAGTTTGAAATAACATATTACATATAGTTCAATCTCTTTACACCGCAGCAAAAATATCAATTTTACATTTTAAAACTTAAATTAGGTCATAAATAGCTTGTCCTGTACAATGTTTTTATCAGTGCATACACAGAAATAAGTAAGTCATGGCCTACTAAAATATTAATACGCATACATACAGAGACAGCATGCATCGTTTGTTTTTGGTACAATCGCGCATTTTCAAGAAAGAATTTATCTGAATAATGAAAAAATCTGACATAATTTGATTGTCAATAAAATCAGCCTACCCAATGTCTGTCACTGGAGGTATGGGTTAGTGTTCCCAGGCAGACATTGTTTTAATCACAAACAGTCACAAGCTGCCAGTAGCAAAACGAGCAAACTTTAAGATGCCCTGAAGTCTACTATTTAGATTTATTCAGACACTGACATTGGGACTACCATCAAACAGCAAATTAAATAACGCACAGGTATGAATAACTGACCATTTACTCAATTAGAAATTATTTAAAACTTTGAAATGTGTGCTAGAAGAATCCAATGTCTTCCCAAAACACCTGACTGTACCTTTAACAAAATGGATGCAGCACAGACTTGTATGATATTGCAAAGCCAGCAAGAACAATAATGTAAAATACATGGTATAATCAATTTGTATGAACTCTATCAATCATCAGAATTCAGACGGATAATGTGTTTGAATTCCTGTAGCTGTAAGTGGTCCTGTTTTGAATTAGATGAGGCCTTCTTGTTGTGTTTCTCAAACCCTGCGGTGATTTCAGCTATAGTCTTCCCCTTTGTCTCAGGTAAGACAAGACCGATGAATATGGATGAGATCACACACACACCACAGAAAGGAATGAAACAAAACTGGCCCATACTGTTGACTATGAAAGGAAAGGCCATTCCCACCAAGAAGAGGTTGAGCCACATCATGGAGCCGGCCATCATGTAAGCTGCAGGTCGATCCATCTGGTTGAAGAGCTCGGTGGGAAGTATACCAGTTACTCCTGCAGGACCCATGCCAAAGCTCAGGATGTAAGCAAAGACACATGCCATGCTCAGGTAGGGCATACCAGCCACTTTACCCTGCAGAGACAGAGCCAGAGTGAACACCACTGCCCAGCCAGCCATGAACACGTACCCGCCAACAAGGAGCAAGCGGCGACCCAGTCTTTCAATCAGAAAGTTACACATTACAGCTGCAGTGAATTCACAAGCACCGGTGCCAATGGCAACATACTGGATCTTATCCATGGGTATTCCTGCCTCCTGAAATATGTATGAGGCATAGAAGTAGATGGAGTCGTTCCCACAGAGCATCATGGAGCTGCTGGCCACCATGACAATGCACAGCTGACGCCGAAGACTACGATCAGACAGTAGTTCCCACAGTGATTTGGCTCGAGCCTCACCGACTGCTTTCTGTTCCTCCAGGATTTCCTCCATCTCAGCATCAGACACATTACAGCCCCTCAGGCGGGTAAGAGCTCGACTGCAGGCCTCTCGATCGCCTCTGTCGATGAGCAGGTAGCGAGGGCTCTCCGGGAACCAGGGCAGAGTGAGCAGCTGGAGCAGGCCAGGAACAGCATTGCTGGCTAGAAGATACGGCCAGAGAGCCTCACGCCCCAACAGTTCAGTCAAACCTGTCACCTGCCCCAACAGGATTCCCATTGCTGTGAAAACAGCAGAGGAAAAGGCAACAGCACCCCTCATGGCTTTAGGAGCACTCTCCCCAAAATACATAGGCTGGACGTTCATGCTCACGCCTGCATTAACTCCTACAAGCAAACGAGCAATGATGATCATCTCAAAGGATTTGGCTGAGCGACTGCTCAGTGCCATGAGTGTACTAACCAAAAGGAAAGAGTTATTCAGCAACAGGGTTTGCTTGCGTCCAAAGCGGATAGCCAGAGGGCCAGCAAGCAGTGACCCAAACAGTCCGCCAAGGGAAAAGGCAGAAACTATGACGGTCCAGATAAGGACCACCTGATTGGAGTCCAGAGCTGTGCCCCACCTCTCCATACACGTCTCATTAATAAACTTCTGGATGTAGACAGTGGGTGCATTGACGATGGCCAAATTGTAGCCATACTGAAGAGTTCCCCCAATAGCAGCAGAGCACACAGTCAGTGCAAGAGTTAAAGAACAGCCCTTGTCATGCTTCACAGATCTATTCATTTTTAATAATGATTAACATATATAAGATTTACAAGCACAAGTCTCATACTGACACATGATGAAAAGGCTGTTCCACTGACCTGAAAAGAAACCCAAATGACATTTAACCGGCAACTCTGAAGTGGTGTGAAGCAAAACACAAAATCTCTTCCCGTGTACTGGGATTACTTTCAAAATAAGAGACAAGGGCTATGCTTTTCTAATATACTTTACTGTCCTGGTTCAGACAACATGGCATTATAATATTTGAGCACGTTCACGTTACATTTATTATGCATTAATTTACATGTATCATTTTGTTTATGTTTCAATATGAAAGAACAGTTTGAAAACATTTTGGCAGCGGTGGGATTCGAACCCACGCCCCCGAAGAGACTGGAGCCTTAATCCAGCGCCTTAGACCGCTCGGCCACGCTACCACAGAAGTGAAAGAAGCGTTGTCTAGGGAAAAGATTATCAGCATGTAACTACGCGAGAGAAAAACAGTTTACAATCTTGTTTTCTATACTTGCGTCACTAAACTAAAACCTCACATGAAAGCGGTTCTCTCTCTCTCCCTCTCTCTGTGTGTGTGCATATCTGAGTGTTTTGACCTTGTGGGTAGCTTTTCTTTTTGTTTTTTAAAGTAAAAGACATTTTCAAACGAAAAAAAGATTATCATTGTATATATAATGATTGTCCAGTACTCAGTCTAATCATATTGGCGATCCTATTGCAGATTTAATTCATCATGTCTGTAGGTATTACTGAGTTTTAGCTTTTCCTGGCTAAATCTAGGCTGGGCCGGATTATCTAATGGGTATTTCTCGTGATCTCGACATAACAAAAGTTGTTTTCTCACGATGTAATTTTATCCCGAGAAAATCTGGCGCTTCGTGAATGGGACTGGTGTTACATCTTCGCCAACATAAATGTAACAATTGCCCGCTGGATTTCATCTCCGCATTAAGAGTGAGTGAGTGTGTGTGTGTGTGTCCTTCTCAAGTGTCAGACACTAATGCGGAAGTCGTCAATCTTGCAGGGATGAGGTATTTTTGTAGGCCACCCCAGGATTTTTCCATTGGCTTTTGGATTATTGCAGAAAATAAACTCTGTGACCAACAAAAGTTTCTGATTCTTACATGTTTAATTCAGTAAAATAATCTTCACAAATGAACACAACATTTATGAAATTTGAAGCCTAACTACAATCGCCAGAAGTACAAAGATAATGTTAGGCTATAAACGGACTACACCATGGTCGCATGATTTCAACGTCACCAACGCTAAGCTTCCGAGAACTCTTTCAACCTTTATTTAAAAAATAATAATAATAATAAAAAAAAAAACACTGGAAAATACTATAAATTGATAAATAGACCTGAGTCTATTGAAAGCCAAGATCAACTTATTAAACAGGTGGAATCAGGTGTGGCTTCTGCTTGGTTGGAATGAAAACCTGCACCCACACCGGCCCTTTCCGTATAAGATTGGACACCCCTGATCTAGCTAAATTATTTCTTAACCCTCTAGTCTTGGAGACTAACTAAGGTCACTAAGTTGTCTGTTATAAAAGTCTGTCATTACTGACTGCATCTCATCTATTTCTATTTGTCAGTCTCCTTCTACTCTGCCCATCACAGTAAAGAGACCACCATAGGTATGCACTCATACTATACTGACCTGCTATCTCATGGTTGTGCTGAGAACTGTCTACTAAATTCAGCAAACAGTCTGTACAGGATTTTGCTGAGGGGTTTTTTGTGATTGTTATGGCCAAAAATGCTTCAGAATGCAAAAATCAGAATTTGTAATGCAATTTGCAGAGTTTTGTGCTTTTCTTGCAGAAAACCACTTGAATTGGCAAAATTGCAATTGCTCTAAATTGTTTTGCACGATCTTTAGCAGTGATGTATGTTGGTAAATGAGACCTTTAAGCTTTACTCATGTTTGACGCATGTGAACTGAAGAGTTATTTGGCT
The DNA here is from genome assembly GCA_024331685.1 of Stegophilus panzeri. Classification (NCBI taxonomy): domain Eukaryota; kingdom Metazoa; phylum Chordata; class Actinopteri; order Siluriformes; family Trichomycteridae; genus Stegophilus; species Stegophilus panzeri. Next base: position 17,324,203 of record JANDJT010000032.1, on the reverse strand, counting down.
GAATGCACGCTTTGATGACGCCATGACACGTCTTGGCCCAAATCTGCAGAAATAATTTAGAAAAATTGCAAGCTCCTGCGAATATTGTGGAGTTTCCTTGATTTTGCGTTTATTTCAGCAATCGCAAAATCGCTAAATCCTGGAGGGACTGAACAACAGTGACAAAGCAGCAAGTTACATTTAAATTGAGGTTTTCTTTAATTCTATGGAACTTAGATATGACAGAAAAGCAACAGCTCCAAACAATTAGCTCAGATGATTCCTCAGTCCAATCCTATGGCATGTGGTCAGATGTTTCGTCAGTTCCTCACTCACAACTTTAGTTACTATCTGCAATTAGTTCCCATTTACTAATGTTCACAAAATGTGTATAGACTTTTTTATAAAGGAAATAAAGCTAGAAATGAAGTAGTATAGCATGTTGGCGCCTCTGGCTTGAAAGATAAATCATAGGGTTAACAGGGCCATTGTCCACAGGCCTCTAAGTCCAAGGGAACTCAAGCTGTAGCCTCGCAAATTTGAAAATAAAGTGAAAGTGGAATAGTGGAGCAGCAAAGAGAAAACAAAAAAGAGACAGATAGCAGTGCTGGCTGGTGGTCCAGTGATATCAATCTATTTTTAACCAATACATGTTAGTGGAGAACTTAGCGCTGATCAAACGTAAAGTCAGTACTTTACATGGAAACAATATTCCGATATTAACCCGATTAAGTTGATACTCTGATTAAGAAACTACCATGTAAACAGCTATTATTGATGACCTTAATCCGACTAAAGTCCTACTCGAAGTAAACACAAATCTTATTAAGACATGTGGAGTATTCCTATTTTAGTCACATTATTGAAGTGCGTTACAGACATGTACACACCTTAATCACACCATTAACGTCGTGTGGGAGTTTTCACCGCATTTTGCGACAAGACATGTACACACACACACACGGCAGTGCTCAACCTTTTGACGGCAAACAAGACACAGCTGTGTCTGAAACAGCGTACTTGCCTACTATAATAGGTGAAATATATAGTTACTATATAGTAGGTAAGTACGCGGGTTCTGACGTAGTCAACGGCTTCAAGCAGTCATCTATTTGCATGTATAGCATGACAAATAATTAACTGCACTTGAAGCTTTTGTAAAAATTAAAACACCCAAAACTGTATACGGTACCATAACGAAGACCACCTGTACGTTGATAAGTGAAATTCTGTAGGGAACGTCGGACGGCATGGCATGGGGATGTAATGACGTGTGACATTAATTGATCTATGTTCTATAACATGTAAAACAGGAATATGAAAGGAATATTCTAAAAGAAACTTGTAAACACCTTAATAACAATATTGTCTTGTTCAGAATAAGGTCAGTAATTCGATTATTGCTGTCCATGTAAATGTAGTCAGTGTTTGATGCCAAGTATTTTATCAAGACTGTTGCCAATATCAACACCACCAGCACTGTTGCAGTGAAGGTGTTGTCTAACACTAGCTAGCTGGCTTCTATTAATTGTGTATTGTTGCATTTCTCCTGACAGACTCCCGTATTTTTTTTTATAACCCGCAGCTTGCTTTTAGACTAGCAACTGTTGATTCATCTTATATTTGTATCTGAAATGTTTCTTTAGCTACTCATGTAGACAAGTACAGTTGGTCATCAGAACTAAATAGTACCCGAGTACCTGCCCACAAGACACAAACTACAAATGACAAATGAATTGCCACTTGCTAGTGTGAATGTAGGGTGAGGTGTCTGACCAAAATCATACCGCTTTTCCTACACAGGGTTGCGGGGAGCCTGGAGCCTATCCCAGGGAAGTCCCAGGACGGGGTGCTAACCCATCACAGGGCACAATCACACACACATTCACACACTACAGACAATTTGGAAATGCCAGTCAGCCTACAGTGCATGTCTTTGGGCTGAGGAAGGAAACCAGAGTACCCGGAGGAAACCCCCAAGGCACGAGGAGAACATGCAGGCTCTACGCACACAGGGCGCATAGGCAGGATTCGAGCCCCCAACTCCAGAGGTGCGAGGCAAGCGTGCTAACCACTAAGCCCCCCACCTATATAAATACATATTACATATAATAATACACACACACACAACACTAAAGTATATGAAACATTTTTTATACATTTTATATATTAAATCAATGTACACACTATTGGAAAAAAATACCCTTATAACACACTCTATATCAACTTAAATAATAAAACATGTCATAATTTGTTTTCGTTAAGGTTTCTCCTGGCTCTTCTCTTTGACTTGGTCCATCAGGTCCTTGAAGCCGAGTTTCTCAAGAGGCTCCTTCGCCATCAACTGCCTAAAGAACAACACACACACACACACACACATATCTGTAAGTAAATACACGACTTGTAAACATTTTATTTAGCTAACCCTCTCTCCAGCCACCTTACTTGTCCATTCTACACTCCAGGTACTCTTTGGACTGTAGTCGGCACAGAGTGTTGTCGAAATTGTTTTGTCTGAGACAGCGCATGAATTTCTCTTTAAAGTCTTTACATTCACCTGTAAACACAAACGTACCGCACTGCGTAATGTTCACGCAACAATAACACACAGATAACATGAGTGAAGTGACGCATGAGTACTGCGCTCAACTCTACGCGTTGTGCGTAACCTTCCTATTCATATACATTACTTAGCTTACCGAAATGGTCTAAGGGGAATGACCCTTTATCAGGAGGTCGTGGTTTAAATGATTTTGTGCCGAAATTCATTGCCGTCGACATTGCTGACTTTGTTTTTCCTGCTAAAACTGCATTTGACCGAAAAATTGTGCGCGTTTGTTTGAGAAGAACTCAGGTGAAGCATCCCGAAACAATCGCTTCCACTTCCGCCTTTTACACTTCAAAATAAAAGGCACAATGTTATTTATTTATTTATTTATTTATTGTTTATTTTTATTTTATTTGTTATTAATGCTCAAAGCAATATACAGCCAATAACAGATAACAACAGTGAGAAACAAAACAAAACAGAAAAGGGAAAAATGAGAAGAAAAAAAGCAGGAGGATTCAATAGAAAATAAATTAGAAATATTGACAAGTTTGGAGAATTACAAGTCAATAAAAACTGGAAAAGAACCACAAACATAAGTTTTTAAAGCTTTTTTTTGTTGTTCTGAGATAATTTAAGCAATGTAAGATATTGCTCGAATTATTTAATAAAAAAAACAAAAGAAGAGGTCTAGAGTTTGAATATTTGAATCTGTGAATGTGGAACTTGGCACTCATTACATAGCTCTGTTGATTTACACACCTTTGACAGGATGTTATTATAAAGGGTGTCGCAAAAGTCTCCATACATAGGGGAAATTAACACTTTTTTTTCTTTTTTCTTTTTTCTTTTTTTTTTTTTTAGCAAAATGTAACTTTATTTATAAAACATCCTCTACATGATTGCCATTTCTTTGTAAACACACACAGAGTCGTCTCTCCCAACTTTGGCTTCCAGTTTGGCGGCAGTGTCGTGTGTGATGTGCTCGCCATGTTTCCTGTTAAAGTCCATCGGAACCTTGTGGCAGCTTCCCGATCCAGCCGTTAGAATGATTTAATTACGTTCTTCTTTTGTCAAAGGAATTCTTAAAGGCTATCTGTATATAATATAAACTAAGTATAAACAATTTTGGAAGACATTTTGCTAAAAACTGTTCCTCTATGTACAGTATGGAGACTTCTGGGACACTCTGTATAAGGCAGGGGTCTTCAATCGTATTCACAAAGGACCAGTGTGGCTACAGGCTTTCGTTCCAAACAAGCAGGAACCACACCTTTTCCCACTTGTTTAATCAGTTCCTCTTGGTCTCCAGTCAACTATCAAGTGTGCCTCCAATTTGGCTGGAATAAAATACTGCAGCCACATCGGCCCTTTCCGGATAAGATTGAAGACCCCTGATATAAGGAATAAAACACAACAGGTCATGCTGTTATTGGAACATAATCATGGATGGGATGGTGTGATGCACCGTTTCTCTAAGTAGAGTTATTTTAGAGCTTATTTTACAAAAACAGCATGTCCCGAAAACTGTTGTTCCTCTTATGCTTCAACGATTTGTCAAAGATTTACAATTTTTAATTTATTAATGAAAGACCTCATGCTTTTTAATCATTTACAATGGTATTAAATGTTGTGTGACGTCTGAGAGACAAGTTAGTTCTCTTTTTGAAAGTTAATAAGACAAAATTGCCTGGCATGTTATAGAGAAATGAGAAAGCAGAAAGTCCTCTGTCCTGAAGAACCTCTAGTGGTGGAAAACTTATAGACTATTACAAAGCTCTGACACTGGATACTCTTTCCATAAATGTTAAATTAATGTCTAGTTACAGAAAGCTTCATTATAACAATGGTTATATGTTTGGTTGTTGTTGTTGTTGTTGTTGTTTTTTGTTAAATAAGAACACATTTTTAAAATCCATTTATTTGTTGCCTTACATTATGTAGATTGTCCTCCATACAAGACATATTAGGACAAGTGCATTTATTTAAACCTGTTATTTGAATTACAACCAGGGCTGCTGTTATAAAAAAATAAATCAACACCTTCTGACCAATCCAACAGTGCTGTGTTATAAAGTTCTATAAATGTGGAACTGTTACAGTACATGCTCTTTTACATGTTTTAAAATGGAAGTAATTGTGGTCATATGCCATGTCAATTTTGCTTTATCTGACTAGGCGCGTCGGCTATTTCCCCACACTTTTTATGATGGCTGAAAGTGTGAGGCTATAAATTCCATATGATGTGCTCATGACTATTGAATGATACATATTCAATATAATTATGTTGTCCTTCCACACTTTAACTTCTAATAACTAATTAACTAAATTAACTAATTTAACTTCTTTAACTAATATCACTTCTAAAATCACATCAGCTTAAATCCATTCCAAAAAGGTAGAAAGTTTAGGTAAGCGAAAGAAGAATAGAAAGTTGTATTGAAAATAAATACATTCATATTTCTGAAGACAGCTTGAAAGAATAAACCCTTTATTTTTATGTACAATCTAAAAGCAGTATATACAATAGTTCAATAAATTAGGTGTACAGTAGGAGGCTCTCAGTGTTTTGGAACCTGGCAGGTCCAGCTGGTTGAATCAGGATTGTACACAAACTCCGTCCTGCAGAACAATAACAAAAAGATGTTAGCTCTGACATACATTACCATCTTTATCCACATTATAATGGAAGTAGGAAATTCCTACAGAAAATCGATATAAGGAGAAAGAAAACTTACTCTCTTTTTTGTGGCTGACCATTTCCACGACACAACAGGCCCTCATCACATGGACAGATCTGGTTGATGCTAAATGCTAATCCTCCATCTGGCACGAAGCAGCTCTCGCCCAGTACCAATCGACGCTTACACACCCTCTCACCATGATGACGGGCGCAGCACATCGAAGTCCCACAGTCCTTGTCTACTTTACACCGGGCACCTGAGATGATGATGAGAATTACAGACAGCACAATTTAGACTCAGATGCAAACGCTGAATTCCTATTCATCATGCACTGGCATGCTGTCGTGATTTGAAGTGACAAATAATATTGCCCTTACCTTCCTGTCCTTCTGGAATGCTCCGGATGCATCTGCCGAACATGCAGCTGAGGCCTCGCACACACTGGGCATCTCGCCGGCAGTATTTCCCTTCTTGTCTTAGGGGAACACACAGGCCAAAGTGGCGGTCACAGGAGAAACCCTTTCCACAGGCACGATCATGGTCACAGCCCACCTACAACCAGACGCACATATTTAGAACCAAATTCGGGTAACCACATGCAAATTCGGTAGCTTGTTTAACATCTGAGCTCACTATGGTTGAGTAGTGAATGCAAAGGAGACCAGTTTTGTTGCTGAAAGGTTGTCTTTTTTTCTCTACAAGTACCTTATTTGCTATGTAGTACAAAATTACAGTGATAATCAATGTGTTTCTAAGTTACAGTGTATTTGAGAATTATTGAATAACAAAGAGCAATTTGCAGTCCCATTTATTTCTTTTCAAACATTTAAATAATACGAGTGGCTAATTATGAGTACGTTTTTTTTTTCCCATCTGAATCTACATAGTATATGTATGGGCTAGTTCTTATCATTTGTTGAAATTTCAGTTTTCATGTTTTCAAAATGAATTTTGGATGGGTTAGTATGACTTAAAGATGAACACAGATTAGTCACAATTTTTAACACACGTAGGAAAGACCTACTCACCGTATCACCCTTTTGACTGTTAGGAGATGTCTCTGTCTGTCTATCTCTCAGCCCCATAGGTCCTTCTTCTGGTGGGCTGTATGGCATCGATAGCATCCAGGCCCAGATCCGAGCTTGAACGGCTGACACACACATACACACAAACAGGATTTGCAGGAATCTCGCTGTAGTGTTCATGTTCAGTGCTCACACAAGTCTGAATAAAGTCTGACCACCAAAACAGCTAGAAATGCCTGGTCGATGTTAGTGTCACCAAATGGCAGTCAGTTCTATCTGTGAAGCTCTCTCTGCATGGCATCAGTGATCGACCAGCACATGTCCTGCACCTTATATACCCATATGCAGCAACTTTTTCTCTTGTGCTTGTGTTTGTTAAAGCCATAGGATAGGAGGAGACAATTAGTAGTTACAGGATTAGCAAAATTGCTTGCACCGCCCCTCGACACTCCTTGCTTAGGTGACAGTAGTGTATTTATCAGCTGCAGAGGTGAAAGGAGGGGGGCAGGGATGAGGTCGTCTGGGCTAATGGACAGATAACAGGCTTCGACAATGGGGCAAAGCAAGCAGCTCACCTCCATTCATAGGAATACACGGGGTGAGGCACTGAATGGCAGACAAACAGCTCATAGAGACCTGGAGCATGGAGAGGTATGCAGAAGGTTGCTTGCTGTTGACCTCAGCCCCTGCCTCTGGACAAACAGTCCCCCTCTACCCTAATACAAACCCCCTATAGACCCCTTCAGCCCCATGCTGGGAGTAATTTGCAGAAGCACTTTGCACAGATGACTCTGGCAATGTCAGTAAACATAATTATCATCAGCGATCAGCATTCTGCAGCAGGAGCACTGACTGGCAACGCAAATTGATAGCAGGCTTCTGTTTTTTTTTACTCACCTATTTTATTTCAGTATTTAGGATATCTGTGTTAGGAGAATTCAGAATTAGAAATCAGAATTAGAAGTTATCATGAGTGTCAAATGTAATATAGATTGTAAGTAATTTTACTGATCATAGCCTAACAAATCATCTCTCTCTCTCTCTCTCTCTTACATTTCTGCAAAAAATGCTGGTTTCCAATGGCGTGACAAATGCCAGACATCTTATTTACTTCCCGCTTTATATCTCCCAGATTACTATGTAAGGCCTTGCACATTATCTTTGCTGTTATTGGCATGTGAACCTACATTTTAGTCCCATCAAAATAAATCTTGTAAATGTTATGAAAACATGCTGGTGAGCGCCAAAAAATTTAGCCTTTTTCAGGTTTAAATTACTGACTTGTCTTCCTTTTGTGTAGTCCTGTGCCAAACAAACCTAACCCAAAAGTTCTACCATTTAAAAAGCAATCACAATTTCAAGAAACATTTAGCAGTAAAGCAGTGGACATGTCTTTGCTTCAGTGGTGACAGGCCTAAATGATAAAGTTAAGAGCCAGTGAGAGGATAAGATCTAATTCCTCAGTTTGGCTGAAGCATTGTGGTGGAAAGCAGACGCATTGTTTCCCATGTACACAGCTCTTGTCTGCTGTCTGATTGTCTGCCACTCTGTCGTCTCATTAGGAGCCAATTAACGCCTTTATCAATTAATGATGGCTAAGGTGATAATGAAAGAGAGACAATGGAGATAGTGAATGGAGGAACCGAGTGCCATAACATATATAGCATTTTTTTAAAAATTATTTCTTTCTTTCTTTTATTTATTTAGTTCTATCTATTTATTTATCATTATTATTAAAAAAAAAATCATTTGTTTTACCATTTTCATCTCTTTTGCCATAGAACATCAGGAATGAAGGTGCTCGAAACCACCTCATCAGTGCTTTAATGTTAATGTAAAATATGTCTTGTTGAAACAACATCTGTTAGTGTTTTCATGTCGCCAATATGTTGTAAACAATATTTCAAACCAAATGTATCCAAGTGTCTAAACAGACCATAAGAACAGCATATACTGCTATGTATCTTTAAGCTGAGCACACTTTCTGAACAGATGTGTAAAGGGCTGTGAGCTACAGGGAGCAGTCTGTACTTAATCCAACACAGACTGTTTATTTGGATAAACCAACACTGTTGTTCAACTACAGGACAATATATTGGTGTTAAGTGCTTGTGGGACTGACACTGAGGATATGTCTGCACTTATGCATAAATCACCCATACTCAGTATCTCACACTGATTCAGAATCTGAAGAGGAAACAACAGGAAATTTAATGACATGTTAGAATGGTCTGTTTGGAGTGAGTATGAAAATTGCAAAGAACAATGACTTGTATTTACTGACATTACAGCTGCAGCTTTAGAAAACATTAGCACAAAGCTAACTGGCAAATCAACATTTTTCATAGGTAGACACAAGTAGAAATTTGAATATCTTGGATATCTTGAGTCTTGAATTGTAGTAAATGCCACTGTAGTGTATACCATCATAATAACCATTTTAAAACAGCATTTTCTGCTACAGTGTATTTTAACACTTTTTCCCAAAACACAAACACTATGATTGGTGTTGATCGTCACTGCAGGGGGTGGATCACTCAGATAACAGTGTAATTAGCGTTACATTAGCGATCTCCAAATAACTCGTAGATTTAGCCATTGTAAAACAATTGGAATCCATTCTAATGATGGGCAGGCTGTGCATATTGTATGTTTTTTTCTGCATGGGTTCATGGACAAAGGTAATTTCATTGAATGGGATTTAATGTTATTTTTGTTATCACTGGCACCGAAGCATAATTCTATTACAATGAAATTTTAAAAAAGCTGTTTTGAAAGACGGCATGTATGAAAACCATAAAAATGCCCAGCGCACAGAGCAGTGTTTTGATTGTTGTCTATCATGTAATTACTGCTTGTTATTTTGAAGCCATTGTCTCAGTCCTTCATGTATGCACAGCACGAGTCTGCTCTGCTCTGATTGTCTGAGTGCCATTAGGAGTCAATTAAAGGCCTTTATCAGTAAATGATGACTGAACTGATAATGGGTGAGACATTGGAATCAGGCTAGAGAAGTGTGTGTGTGTGTGTGTGTGTGTGTGTGTGTGTGTGTGTGTGTGTGTATGTGTGTGGGGCTGTCTATTGGTGTCAGGCAGTTTGTTGTGTTCAACCACCTCCTGTTGGGTTATTTTCCACATTTCCAAATGAATTTGATCCATCTGCCTCAACACCACACAGACCCAGAAGAGACCAATATACACCCATCCATCCATTTTCTCTAACGCTTATCCTGCAGAGGGTTGCTGGGGATCTTGGAGCCTATCCCAGGAAACTCAGGGGACGAGGCTGGGGACACCCTGGATGGGCACACACACTCACACACTATGGACAGTTTGGAAGTAAAGCATGTCTTTGGGCTGGGGGACGAAACCCACAGTAAACCCCCAAAGCCCGGGGAGAACATGCAAACTCCGCACACACAGGATTCAAACCCCCAACATTGGAGGTGCGAGGCAAGTGTGCTAAACACTATGCCACCGTGCCCCTCTCTTCAGTATAAAATATATCCATAATACAGAGATAAAAAAGTTAAAGACTTCATTTTGAATACTGAGACAAAGACAAAGTCTTGACAAAGAAAAGGAAACAGATCAGGGTTTACACACATACTGTACGTGGACATGAGGCACATGTGGTCCTAAATGACCAGGCATGTGGGAGGTGGACCGAGCACAAATTTCAGAGGGGACATGCACTTCACGAAAGTGCAGATGTGTGAGGACGCTGTGACCCACAGGAAGCAGTCCATAACTAATCCAATACAAGATGTTTATTTGGCTTCACCAGTACTGTTGTTTCAACACAGGACAATATATCGATATTAAGTGAATGCTGTCCTGAATGTGTTCTGCTTACCCTACTGTACCTATGTTCTCTGTCAAGTCAGACGTATTTTCTTCATGGTTGTGTTAAGCTGTCAGTAATATAGACCACAACACTGTTGAATTCTCGATTCTGCAGATGTTAATCAATTTTCTATAACAGCAGCTGTGACAGCAGTGTGACTAATTCAAATCACAAGTTTATATTAATGTGCTCTTTATAATGCAGTATCATTTCTATAGTAGCAACTCATTCACAGGAACTTGTATGGCATGATCTACATAATATAAGGCTATAAATGGATTTAAATTGCACAACCAGTAGTGTTTTATTCCTTACATACGGCATACACCATAATTTACTGGAGAAGTAAACAAAGATTAGAGGTAGAGGACACGAACAAAACAAAATTAGAGGTAGAGTCATTGAACATACTGATGCAAACAACAGGCCACATTCTCTACTCAACAGCATAATCTAACACAGACTGTTTACTTGGAAAAGGCCAATACAGATGTCTGAGTGTTATACACTAACAAACTGGTGTGACGTGTAGGTCTACCTTAGCCAATTTCTCTTTTCTGCTTCTCTAAAGTCCTTACACTCTCACATACACATAGCATTTAATTAGGTATAGATCGTCACTGCAGGGGGTGAATCACTCGGACAACCATGCAGTCACTGTTACATTAGCGATTTACAAATAACTCGTAGCTTTAGCCATTGTAAAACAGGTGGGATTCATTATGTTGATGAACGGACTGTGTGTATTGTATTGTGGATTCATTGAATGGTTAAAGCCTCACACATTATCTTTGCTGTCACTGGCACCTGGACATGAATTTGAATTTGAAGAATTTGAAGTTTTTAGTTTTTTAAAGTGATTTCTATGCTTTATGGCCAAAAGTTTGTGGACACCTGACCATCACACCCATATGTGCTTTTTGAACATCCCATTCCAGATTATTTTCCCCCTTTTTGCTGTTATAATAATCTCCACTTTTATAGGAAGGCTTTCTGCTGGATTTTGGAGCCGTGGCCGTGGGGATTTGTGCTCATTCAGCCACAAGAGCATTAGTGAGGCCAGGCACTGATGTCGGGTGAGGAGGCCTTGTGAGCAATCGGCATCCCAAAGGTGTTCAGTGGGGTTGAGGTCGGGGCTCTGTGCAGCCCACTTGAGTTCTTCCACACCAACTTTGTCAAATCATGTCTTCATGGAGCTCGCTTTGTGCACAGGGGATTATCATGCTGGAACAGCTTTGGGCCTCTTAGTTCCAGTGTAAGGAAATTTTAATGTTACAGCATGCAAAGACATCCTATACAATTGTATCCTATACAACATTGTGGCAACAGTTTAGGGACGGCCCACATATTTAATTCAATTCAATTCAATTTTATTTGTATAGCGCTTTTTACAATAGACATTGTCTCAAAGCAGCTTTACAG
>JANDJT010000032.1:17266876-17298222 GCA_024331685.1 Stegophilus panzeri | reverse complement strand
ATTTATACCCCTGTGAAACAGGAAGTCATGGTTGAACAATTTCCTGTTCCTAGTCACCCAGGTGTACTAAAAAAATTTAAATATCAGTGGGAATATACTTCAAATATTTTTCTCATGTGAATTCATGCGGTGCCAATAATTGTTGCACACCTATATTTAAAAGTTTTTGGTTTTTTTTGATAAACCTGTGTTTTGTTTGCAATTGTTTGATATCCCTCAGAGCAGAGTATTTTTGTGAATTTTTTAAACAAAGGGTTAAACAATGAAGACAAATGTACACAGCCTTCTTTACTCATATTTACCAAGGGTGCCAATATTAGTGGAGGACACTGTATATGCTGCATGATTATATGTGTGAGTGTGCATTGGAGATTTTTACTCTCTGACCAGAGTCGTTGTGATAGGATTACTACTGTGTCGTTATCACTAAAAGATGGAGATGTCAGAGAGACATGCTTAAGACTTTGTTCAGACAGGCAAAATTTATTTTTTGGCATATCCATTGCTGGAAAAATCTCCATGTTTGTGTTTAGCAAACTAGTTAACTTTGAATACTTACATCTGATAAGTGTTTGTTCAATCAGAATGAGTCTTCTTTTTTTTTCTTTCTCTTTAAGGTTTTGTATCACAGCTGGCTCATCTCTGACACCTATTCACACTCTGAAATGCAAAGTTGCAGCAACAGCACAAGCTTTGCATCTGGCCAACTTAATCAAATTACAGATGACGAGCTGCAGCTGCCCTACAGATCAAATCATTTTTCCAATGAAGGCTTGTGCTGCTAGTTTGTTCATTTTATTACTATGGCAATGATGGATTTTCTCACAAATGTGACAGTTTTTGTTGTTCTTGCCGCATGTGACTCATGCACAGTACTGAATTTGGAAACTGTGTGCAAGCAGGTTATTTCAGGGCAGGGATCTGTACACATTAATGACACATAGAGGTCACTTACAAACACAAATGTAAACCATTAAAGCAGAAAGATTGGATCTGAGCAAAAAAGGAACAAAATTGAGCAATAAGATGTAATGTGAGCATAGCCTATTTCTGATTAAACTACACTATTCTGCTGTGTTTAAAGATATTTTGAACCAGATGGGTGTCTTATTTCCATCTTTTTCCTTTTCTCTCTCCAATCTGTCAAATACACAAACACATCAGACTTTCCTCGATCCACAACATGCCCATGGGGGGGAAAAAAAAACACTCAGCAGTTTCAGTGGCTCTGCAACAAAAAGTACTTCAAGTTATAAATCAGACATTCAGGTTTAATGCCAAAGATCGCAAACTTGTAAACTGAGCACTCTCTGAATTTGTTCGTAAGAACAGTGATGACATTAATTCGATACTGCTATGCTTAAGTTCTTAATTGTTCTTTGGTACAGACTGGGAGCTATGTAGCTGTGCATGGGTCTTCATTCTGTGTGGAATCAAAGGTTTTGTGCTGTTCTCAGGTTCACTGCATGGACAATCAGATGTGCAGAGAGTCAGGAGAGATCAGCAGGAGTCAAGCCAGAGTTCACAGAACAGAACAGTTCAGGATGCAAACGGAGGAGGCCTCGCCATCAACGTGACCAAAGTGGTGGTGAGTTCTCTTCTCTTCTCTTCTCTTCTCCTTAACTCTGTCTTCTTCTCTTCTCTTCTCTTCTCCTTAACTCTGTCTTCTTCTCTTCTCTTCTCTTCTCCTTAACTCTGTCTTCTTCTCTTCTCTTCTCTTCTCCTTAACTCTGTCCTCTTCTCTTCTCTTCTCTTCTCCTTAACTCTGTCTTCTTCTCTTCTCTTCTCTTCTCTTCTCCTTAACTCTGTCTTCTTCTCTTCTCTTCTCTTCTCTTCTCTTCTCTTCTCTTCACTTCTCCTTAACTCTGTCTTCTTCTCTTCTCCTTAACTCTGTCATATTCTCTTCTCTTCTTCGTTACTCTGTCTTTTTCTCTTCTCCTTTACTCTTTCTTCTTCTGTTCTCTTCTCTTTTATTTTGATTTAATCTCTTCTCTTCTTTTCTCTTCTCCTTTATTTTGTCTTCATCTCTTCTCTTCTTTTCTTTTCTCTTCTCCTCTCTTCTCCTTTATTTTGTTTTCACCTGTTCTCTTCCCTTCTCTTCTCTTCTCTTCTCCTTTACTGTCTTCTTCTCTTCTTTCCTCTTCTCTTCTCTTTTCTTCTCCTTTATTTCATCTTCATCTCTTCTCTTCTTTTCTATTATTTTCTCCTTCTTCTCCTTCTTTTCATCTTCTTCTCTTTTCTTTTTCTTCTCTTCATTTCCTACTGTCCAATGTCCTCTCCTGTTTTACTCTTTTCACTTCTCACTTTTCCTTTTTGGTCTCTTCTCCTTCTCATTTTTTCTCTTTTACTCTGATCTGATCTCACCTCATCTCTTATCGCCTTCGCGCTTTCTTTTCTTCTTTTTTTCTTCCCTTTTACTCTGATTTAGTCTTTTTCTCTTCTTATCCCGCCTTTTCTTTGTTTTCTGTTATCTGCTCTTCTTACTCTCCTCATTTTCTCTTTTCTTTTCTTCTCTTCCCTCGGCTCTTACTCTTTAGTCGTTCCTCTGCAGGTGTTATTGATTGAGCCGCTCAGGCTGCAGGTGTGCTGCATGTCCTCACATGCGCCACCTGCACTAATCTCCTCCACTCATGTACTTTGTCCAAATGATTCATTCAGAACACAAGGCTTCAACAACTGCTCAGCATTCAAACCATTTAGAAGTGCTGTCATTCATCACTGAGAGTTACAGATTAGGTTCAATTTGCTTTAAAGAGATAGAGAAGATTTCCACAACGTGTGTGTGCAGCATGATGGATAGAAGCCTTTTGTCCTTTTCCTCTGCTATGTGTCAAGAAAACATTACATTGAATGAAGGGGAAAGCATGTGTTGATGATCTTTAAATATCCCAGTGGGTGGAGGATAAAGAGACCTCACAGAAACCTCGGATGTGTGGGTTTATTTAAGTGCTTCTCTGGGCTTTTTTGTATCTCTAACAGAACACGAATGATTTCCATAAATTGAGTTACGCTTCCCACTCTTCAAACCAAATTCGAACCAGATTTGCCAATAGTTCTGCCAGTGGAGGGTTTTTTTTTTAAGCATGCTGGAGTTCTAATGTGTTAGATGTCTTAATGTACATCGGTGTGTATGCTTCTTAGCACCTTTTTAGAATATCCGTAAATAAGAAATCCCGTAATTATCATGTCTGCAATTTTTCTGGGTGTTTTATGGGCTTGTTTAGAAGTATCATGGTCAGTCCCTAAAACTTAATGGACATTCTTGGTCATAAGCACCTAGAGAAAGAGGAGCTCTGTGCAGGAGGCTGAGCAGGGATGGAGCTGAAGGCAGCTGCTGCAGCTGAAGGCTTTCCCCAGAAACAGAAGCCATTCTGGGGCGAGTGTATCAGGGAATCTGGGTCGTAAGTAGTTATCTGGAGCACTGCTGCAGTTGTGTGTGTGTGTGTGTGCGCGAGAGAGGCTGCTTTTAACTGCTCTACTTTCGATGATACCCACACCTCTTCACTGTACTGTCTCCATCCCTCTCTGTCACCTTCACCTAGAGAATACATTAATAACACAGTGGAGAGCTGGACTGGAAACACTTTTAACACAGTGTGTGTGTGTGTGTGTGTGTGTGTGTGTGTGTGTGTGTATTGATTGGAGTCCAGACACACACTTTCCTCACTCTCTTTCTTGGCAGGTGAACTAAGGTGCATACTATGTTATATATTTAAAGTCTTAACTTCTAGCAGTCCATCACATGTCTTTAATGACCTTGTGGCATGTCTCTGATTTAAACCGTTTGTTGCATTAGA
Source organism: Stegophilus panzeri (assembly GCA_024331685.1). Taxonomy (NCBI): domain Eukaryota; kingdom Metazoa; phylum Chordata; class Actinopteri; order Siluriformes; family Trichomycteridae; genus Stegophilus; species Stegophilus panzeri. Next base: position 17,294,425 of record JANDJT010000032.1, on the reverse strand, counting down.
AACCGTGTAATCATTGGCTCTTGGGTTTATTAATCCCACAGCAGAATTCATGGTGGTGTGTTATATAAGATATTGAAATTGTGGGCTGAATTTTTCCAGGCACATTAATGAATAAATCATGTTGTGGTTTGCGAGATGTTATCTTAGTGTATTAACTTTGCTGTCTTGTCATCTTTTTTTCTTTAGTTATTTCTGCCTTAAGCCTGTAGTGTGTAAGTCTGTAAGTGACTTTTTTTTAACTTGGCAAAATAATTTCTTCCGAACATGGTGACAGATTAAATGCCTTTATTACAATAAAAGCAGTAATAAAGAACATGTAAAAAAAAAAAAAAAAAAGGTCAAACTTAACCTGAAATATCCAAAAACCTCACAATATGTACAAAGAGTTGAGAAATGAAAATACAGTGTTTTCTTGAAATAGATCAATGTGTTCTCAATATAAATGGACTCACACATCTTTTGATATTTTATTCTTATATGTACTCCACTTTTTGGCAACTGTTGTTGTTTTAAATGTGCTCTATAAATAAAATCAAATAAAAAATGAAGAGCCTTCGTTCATAGCTTTCTGATGCAGCTGTGAAAATAAACCAAAAGGAGTGAAACTTTCTCTTCAGCTGTCATGATTAAACCATTTGTTGTCATGGCTTATCACACATCATGGTGTGAAAGTAGTGCCAGAGTGTATGACATCAGGTCAAAACCCTACATTTCAGGTTGTCATTTTTCATGTTGTTTTTATCTTCTTCTTGCATTTTCTCATCTTTCTTCTCTCTCTTAGGAGGACACTCAAAAATATTATTTATGGCGTAGCTTTGGCCCCAGTGACAGACGAACTCAGGAGCTCTGGGTGGACCTGAATTCAGTCCAGGAGGGTCAAGTCAGGGTGCATGGCATCCTGTCCAACACACACCGACAGGCAGCGGTAAGAAACATGCACTGATACACACACACATATCTACACCTTAAAAAAAAGCATTTATAGGTCTATAAATGGATGTCATGTACATGGATGTAGTTATCAGCACAAGCAAACACATTGTCCCCCCCTTATAATTATCTCTTTATTGAGCATTTTAACATTTATTCCCACTTTTCCTGTTTTACTTTCTCCCCCACACTCTCTCTCTCTCTCTCGCGCTCTCTCTCTCTCTCTCTCTCTCTCTCTCTCTGTATCCAGCGGGTGGCCCTTTCCTTCGACTTCCCCTTCTATGGACATCAAGTGAGGCAAATCACCATAGCAACTGGAGGTAGGACACACACAGTCACTTGTAGCTTCTCTTGTCTCCCATATATCAGGTCACTGTCCTATTGGTTTGTTCCAGAATAATGTACCAACCCCGAGCACACTAGTCTGAAAGTCCAAAGGCTATGTTTGTGCATGAGTCAAACCATCTCGCTTTATAGAAAGAGTAGGTCAATTCTTTTTTGTCTTTTAACAGCTTAACTTCATCTATGGAAATTTTCTAATGGTCATCTAAATATCTAATGGTCTGCTGCTTCTTAAATTAGCATAGGAAAATGGAGCACTAATGAGGAAGGCTTTGTTAATTACAGATTTGGTCTCTCATATCTTTCACTGATGAGAACAGTGACCATAATTCTGCCTGGCTGCAGCTTCATGCATCCTAGATCTGCTCGACTAATTAACTTTCATAATTATTTTCGTATCACTGAGAGGAAATGGAATCTTACCACAGTGGGATATAATAGAAGAATCTTTAGTCCAAGATATGAAAGAGATTCTAGCCTGTTTAGCTACTGTCAGTCATCAAATTTGACTTACAATGGACAATTTTTTTTATTCACGGTTCTGATTTTGAACTCTTATCTATTTTTAGGGTTCATTTTCACTGGAGAGATTACGCATCGCATGCTGACGGCCACCCAGTACATTGCGCCTCTCATGGCCAACTTTGACCCGAGTTTTTCCAGGAACTCCACTGTGTGCTACCTGGACAATGGTGAGTGATGTCAACTAGACAGCTTGGAGCTTTGACCTCTTACCTGACCTTTGACTCCTGGTTCTCCAGGTGAAGTGTTTGTCGTGCAGTGGGATAAGGTGAGGCTTCAGGGCAGGGAGGCAGAGGGAGCCTTCACCTTCCAGGCCGCGCTTCACCGCAATGGGACCATTGTTTTTGGCTACAGAGACGTGAGTTCTGTGGGACATGGTCAAAATGCCTGAAGCAAAATAAATAACAGAGAGCCAGGAAACATGAGAAAACATTGTAAGAACACTTGGCAGCAAAATATTAGGGCTCTGTGTCAGGAACTTGAACTTAAATATAACCTGGAATGTTCCAGGTTCAGTCCAAGACTGAAAACCAATTCTAGGCCTTCGCCTGACCTGGCCATGTTGCTCTACTTATTCCAACAAATTCTAGTGTTGTAGCATGGCTAGAAAGATATGTGGATTACATACTTGTTTCTGCCATATATATAGTAAATATGTCAAGTGATTAACACTGTACTTTCTGGCTGCAAATTTATTACTAAGTCCTTAACACAGGATTTTGCACATACAGTTCCCATCCTCTGGGATGTTGTCTGTTATTAGGTACCTTTACCCGTGGTAAAGATCAATTCTACTGAGCATCCAGTGAAAGTTGGTCTGTCTGATGCCTTCATGGCCTTTATTCCTTCCCCACAATCCCCAGGTTAGTTCTTTTCAAATCTCTTTTGAGCATCTTTTCAAACCCCCTTATTCTCATAAATATAGTGTTATTCCTAATATCAGTAATAGTATTTTATTCTTACATAAGCAGATTCGAAAAGGAGGACGATCTATGAATATCATCGGGTTGAAGTCAACACCACTGAGATTGTAAACCGCTCTGCATTTGTGTTCAGCCCGTTACCTAGTGAGTGTGTGGTTGGTGTACACCACCAACATTACATTTAACCTACTGTAATATCTAACATAAAGTCAGATAAGTTTTTAGAAGTATTTTCTCAACTTTTTGGCTAAATTTCTCACAAGTTTACAGATCAAAAGGTTCAACAATAAAGACAATTTTTCCACAGCCTTCTTTGCTAATATTTACCAAGGGTGCCAATATTAATAGAGGGCACTGTATATATTTTATTGATATAAAATCCAATGTCTATTTAGTGAAACAAACACAGATTATGGACCGCTTATAAAATTATGGTCCATAGAGATGTCTTTGTGCTTTGGCAATGTTTTCTTTGCACTCCTTCCATGTTGACGCACTTCAGCCTGCCTCCAACACACCAACTGCGACCAGTGTCTCCACTCCAACCTCACCACGGGCTGCAGCTGGTGCAACATCCTGCAGAGGTACCATCTACACAAATGATATTGGTTAAAGGTTTATATGGCCGTGTACTTGTACAATTCTGTATGTGTGTGTTTGTATGTTTTCAGGTGTTCAGATGGGATAGACCGGTATAGACAGGAATGGCTTGAATTTAGCTGCTCAGAGGAGGTACAAAATACCTGACCACCACATTCCCACTCAACAGCTGAATATATTTTTCTTGTTCTTGAACTGATTTTTGTCGTGCTTTCCAAAAGATTTTCACAAGATTACCGAAACAAAATATTTGAATTGTTATTTCTCTTCATTGCACGAATACCATGGGTGTTCACTAAAATGAAAAAGAATTTGAGGGATATGTGGAAAACTGTGTTGACGTTTGCTTCATATTAATTTGTTTATTACTCAATAATAATAATAATAATAATAATAATGACCGTGTTACTCATTTTATTACAGTCTTTACAGAAATAGAACAGAAAATGCATGGATGGATGGATGTTGTACACTATATGTCCAAAAGTTTGTGGACACTTGACCATTACACCCATATGTGGGCCTTTCCTAAACTGTTGTCACAAAGTTGGAAGCAAACAATTGTATAGGATGATTTGCTGTGTGCTGTAGCATTGAAGTTTCCCTTCACTGGAACTAAGAGGCCCATTTCTGTTGCATTAGTAACCTGTTGGATTAGTAATATGATGGACACGCTACATAATCTAATACTGATAATAAACTGATTTTGTTTTTAAAAAAATAAATCTCGTTATTTAAGAAATAATGGGGAAAAAACATTTAATTGTTGATATGGTGACGTTTTCTGTAATGAGACATTTATTGAACATTTATGGAAGCCTTTTTTTTTTGCTTTCTAGTTTTTGAGGTTCAAGGTTCTTTTTTTGTCACATACATATTACATACATATGATGTAATGTAGTTCTGAAATGAGAATGAGTATGTGAAATGTATGAGAATGTGAAATGAGTAACATGACAAGCTGTCAGATTGGTGAGGGAGTGAATATTTATAGCTGCTATAAGGTAAAGGATAACTGGAACTAATTTGTAATTGTTGGCCAATTGCTGTGGTATTTGAGTGGTATAATAAACATTTCGGGTGTGTTGTTATTAAAAAATAATAACTTTAGGGATCACACCACCCTGTTGTTGATTATTTTCTTAGAACAGCATGTCCTGATGTGTTTTCTTCCTTAATTTAAGGTGTGAGGAATATACATTGTTCTTTTGGAAGAATTACTACATATTTGTTATTGCAGAAAGAAAAAGAAATCACAAAATTTACCCTTAATCATTATAACATAAAACTAAGATTCTGTATTTAATATGCTGATTACTATTTTAAATATGTTACACATCCACTCTTTGTTGAATATAGACTTTTGTAATTATGTTGTAATTACAATTTAACAGAAAATAAATTAATACCAGCAATATTGTTGACAAAGTTCTTTGGGAAGATGGCAAAGGTGAGAGTGTAGAAGGGATTTAAATATTAAAAGTACTGTTAATACATGGTACCTTAAAATCCAGAACTCAGAATTCAGTGGTGCTTGAAAGTATAAATATGAGCTAAAACATCATCAAATATTCACAGAAATCCTTAAAGTAGGCAAAGAGAACCTAATTAAACAAATTAGACAAAAATATTATACTTGGCCATTTATTTATTGAAGAAAATGATCCAGTATAACTGTGAGTGGCAAAAGTATGTGAACCTCTAGGATTAGCGGTTTAATTTGAAGGTGAAATTAGAGTCAGGTGATTTTAATCAATGGGATGACAATCAGGTGTAAGTGAGCACCCTGTTTTATTTAAAGAACAGGGATCTATCAATGTCTGATCTTCACAACACATATTTGTGGAAGTGTCTCATGGCACGAACAAAGGAGATTTCTTAGAACCTCAGACAAAGAGTTGTTGATGCTCATCAGGCTGGAAATGGTTACAAAACCATTTCTAAAGAGTTTGGACTCCACCAATCCACAGTCAGACAGACTATGTACATACAAATGGAGGAAATTTAAGACCATTGTCACCCTCCCCAGGAGTGGTCGACTTACAAAGATCACTCCAAGAGCAAGACGTGTAATAGTCTACGAGGTGACAAAGGAACCCAGGGTAACTTCTGAGCAATTAAAAGCCTCTGTCACATTGGCTAATGGTAATGTTCATGAGTCCACCATCAGGAGAACACTGAACAACAATGGTTGGCATGGTAGGGTTGCAAGGAGAAAGGCACTGCTCCCCAAAAACAATATTGCTGTCCCTCTTCAGTTTGATAAAGATTGCATGGACAAGCATGAGGGCTGTTGGAAAAAGGTTTTGTGGATGACTGAGACCAAAATAGAAGTTTTGGTTTAAATGAGAAACGTTATGTTTGGAGAAAGGATAACACTGCATTCCAGCATAAGAACCTTATCCCATCTGTGAAACATGGTGGTGGTAGTATCTTGATTTGGGCCTGTTTTGCTGCATCTGGGCAGGGAAGGCTTGCCATCATTGATAGAACATTGAATTCTGAATTATACCAGAGATTCTAAAGGAAAATGTCAGGACAACTTTCTGTGAACTGAATCTCAAGAAAAAGTGGGTCATGCAGCAAGACAACGCCCCAAAGCACACAAGTCATTCTACCAAAGAACGGTTAAAGAAGAATAAAGTTAACGTTTTGGAATGGCCAAGTCAATGTCCTGACCTTAATCCAATAGAAATGTTGTGGAAAGCAAGCAGTTCATGTGAGGAAACCCACCAACATCCCAGAGTTGAAGCTGTTATGTACTGAGGAACGGGCTAAAATTCCTTCAAGCCGATGTGCAGGACTGATCAACAGTTACCAGAAATGTTTAGTTGCAGCTATTTCTGCACAAGCGGGTCACACCAGATAGTGAAAGCAAACATTCTCATACTATAATATTCGATCATTTTCCTCAATAAGTAAATTACCAAGTATAATATTTTTGTCGCATTTGTTTAACTGGGTTTTCTTTATTCACAAACTTTCAAGCACCACTGTATATATAGGAATAAGCCATTCCAATTTGCAAGTCAAGAATGATTAAAAGTCTATGATACATTTTTTTTTTAATGTTAGGCGAAGGAGGACACATGTGAAGATTACAGTCAGGGAGGTGCAGACAGCTCAATGAGTCCATTCAGCTCCCCGGTTCCTGCCGCTACACAGTCCCCTGCAGCTAGGCCAAGCAGCCCTGTCACTGAGGGTGAGTCATCTCATCCCACGCAAACTTAGAGTATATGCAACATTCACACATGCCATGCAGTGTATTTGAAGCAGTTCTTTTCATGGGGTCATATCCTGCTGATTAATATATTATATTAGATATCATCAGACTGGCCTGTATTTAAATGCCGTCAATTGCTGCTAAACAAAAGCCCCTCTTCGATTACTTGTCCACGAGTATATACTTTTAATCACTGGTTCTGATCAAGTGCATATATAAGTACAGGGTGTCCCAAAAGTCTCCATACATAGGGGACTATGTTTGCCAGCACCATGTTGGTTGAGCCTTCGTCAGTGGATGTTCGTGGACGTCCACTTCTCGGTTGGTTTGCAACTTCCAGTCGTATTGAATTTGTTTATAAGCATGATGTGCTTGCCATGTTTCCTGTTAAAATCGATTACAACCTGGTAACAGCTTCCTGATCCAGCCATGAGAATGATTTCAATACATTCCTCTTTTGTCAAAGCCATTTTTAAAGGCAATCTGAAATATATAAACTAATTATGAAAAAAACTGGAAGATAAATGGCTAAAAAGTCTTACTTTACCCTATGTATGGAGACTTTTAGGACACCATGTACTATTATTATTATTATTATTATTATTATTATTATTATTATTATTATTAAATATATTATGCACAAGGTGCTTGAAATAATACTTACTGGCAGGTGCTGGCTGTATGAAATCTGACAGGTTGTGCATTAACATGTGAGAGGTGCTTGTCCCTTGTCTGTTGAATTCATCTTGCATGGGCGCTTTTGCTAAAACTGCTCTTGTGCTGTTCTTGCCTCTGCCTCTGTCCTGCCATCTCACGACATTCTGTCCCCGCAGACGACACCAAACTTCTCTTTCACCACCATGATAATGGTGAGTCGGCCAATGTGTTAGTCTTTCTAATTAAATAGGAATTAAAGCTTTGTAGTACCAAAGTGGTTGAGTACATTTTTTTAAATTTATAAAACTTATACAACTTGTGTTCTGACCTGTTAAAAAACATTTTCTGATGGCTGATATCACTGGTCTATGTGTGTAGCCTAATACGGTTCAGTGGCTGTTTTTTATTTTTTTAGTTATCACCCATAGTTTATATCTACACTCTGTCACAAATAAGCATTTTGGATGCAGGAAGATTGAGTGATTTAAAATTCACTCACTTCCCTAACTGCATTTCAGTATTCACTCTTCTAAACAGAGTATCATTTGGCTAAAACTACATGTATTTCTACTCTCGCTGGCTACGTTATTAGGAACACCGTACTTATACTGGCTAGAACCAACCTTTGCTCTCAGAACATCCTCAAGTCTTGTGGAATGGATTCCATAAGGTGCTGTAAAAAAAAAAAAAATCCTTTGCAATTCTTGTCCATGGTGACATGAGTGAATCATGTAATTGCTGAAGCTTTATCTGCTGTACATTAATGCTGTGAATCTCTCTCATTCTACCACATCCCAAAGGTGCTCTGTTGGATTTAGAGCTGGTGACTGGGAAGGCCACCGAAGAACACTGAATTCAGTGTTATGTTCATGGCTCCAGTTTGAGACGACTCGTGTTTTGTGACATGCTGGAAGTAGCCATTATAACATGGGTAAATTGGGGTCATAAAGGGATGCATGTGATCAGTAACAATACTCAGATAGTCATTCCAATGATGCTCAATTTGTATACAGGGGCCCAGTATGTTCAAATGAAACATTTGACGCAAGACAGGTTGGGTACATGGATTCATGCTGGTGATGCCAAATTCTGACCTTAGCATCTGCATGTCACAGCAGAAATCGTTATTCATCAGAGCCGGATACATTTTTCAAATCTTCAAATGTCTACATTTCAGTAAAAATTAACTAAAACTCTTGACCTGTAGCTGCATGACTTTATGCACTGCACTGTTGGTTTCTACATTGCTCATTCATAGGTGTACATGTGTTCCTTATAAAGTGGCCAGTGTGTGTATATAAGCTGCTTAGTGTCCGATTGGCTGACTTGCTGTCTTAATCTTTGTTACTGTGCTTAATCTTTTGTGCTTTTTTGGCAGTTCAACGTTATGGATAAAGAACATTTACATCATCTACTTATCAGCATATTCTTTGACAGCTCTAGCTCTTTTCGATCTTTTTTCCAATCATGACTTCTCAGATTTGCAAAAGGGTTCTTCTGGTGAGGAGGAGCCTCCAGAACATACTGCAATTATTGCGGGTGTAGTGGCAGCCCTGGTCTTACTGGTCTTCTTGACCCTGCTGGCTGTGTACTATATAAACACACACCCAACTGTCGCCCCTCCATTCTACCTCATGCAGGTAAATTTAACGAATACATTTCACATTAAAAATACAATCAGATTTGAGAATTCAACAGTTCTGTGGTATAAAAAGATAACACAATGGCACTGATCAGTTGTATTTTAAAGTGTAACTGTTCTGTTCATTTGTAGCGCCGAACCAATAACTATTGGCCGTCCATGAAGTTTCGCAATCAGGGTTGCCATTCCAGCTACGCTGAAGTTGAACTTGGGTTTCACGAAAAGGATGGCTTTATTGAGGCGGAGCAGTGCTGAGGAGGCGGGACTTCCTACACAAAGGAGCTGATTAATTTCTGTTTTTTGGTAAAAGATCAAAAAAAAAAAAAAAAAAAGACAATGAGGTACTGTTACCCACCACATGAATGGACACCAGAGACTGTGGATAGTTACCTTGCAAGCTTACTCTGCCTCCATATATTTGACAGTCTTTCCTGCAACACCTCTTGTGCTATTTGTTTATTCCTTTTATTAAGGAACAGGCAATGTTAATGGAAAATGTGCTAGCTACACTCTTAGTAAAGGTGTTGAGAGTGGCACATGCATTAACCATGAAGAGTCCTGCAGTTAGTGTACAGTACAATACAACTTTGTAGAATTTCATTTTTAAAAAATCAGATGTTTTGTGTTTTATATGTTCAATGAGAAAAAAATAATCATACTCAGTTAGCCACATGGACTGGACTGCACTTTAAATGAATTATCTCAGTAGTAATAGTGATATGATGTGATCTAATTTTTTTGACTTTTTTAAAAAAAAATATTTTGTGCCCTAGCATCAAGTTTCAGGTATCAGTATTGCAAGCATCAATAGACAAATTTTAAAAATAAATAAATAAAAAAGAAAATAAAACAACCAACTATAAAAACTATACTCGGTTTTTAAAGATGCAGTTTGAATCTTTTAGAGCTTTCTACTGCCTGTGAGGTGAGTTGCAATGATACACTGACAAGCATAAATGATAAATAAAAAAGCCCCTCATGAACAAACACTATAATAAATTAGGACTTGAGACATAACTCAGACTTCAGCTGAGAGACTTGTGACTTGACTCAAACTTGCAGTTCAGTGACTTGAGACTTGTCAGGGACTTTAGGTAAGACTTGTGACTTAGCTTTGACATTAGCTTGGAGACTTGAAACTTGACTAAGTCTTACAGCTCAGAGACTTGAGAGTTGGCTTGGACTTGCAGCTCAGAGACTTACTATATGATTGACTTGCACTTGCAGCTCAAAGACTTGTGACTTGACTTGGACTTGCAGTTCGGAAACTTGTAAATTGGCTTGGACTTGCAGCTCAGACACTTGTGACTTCACTCGCACTTGCACCTTAGAGACATGTAAATTGACTCAGACTTGCACCTCAAAGACTTGCGACTTGATTCAGACTTGCAGCTCGGAGACTTGAGATTTGACTCGTACTTGCAAAAAGTGACTTGTGACTGATTTGCAAAAAGTGACGTGTGATGTGACTGATTTGCAAAAAGTGACTTGCAAGCATCTCTGTTACAGGTCTAGAAACTTTTAAAGATCATAAGCATGCACCGTTAAAGGAAAATTAAGATCTTATTACCCAAGAATGATGAGTATCTTTCTTAAAAATATAAATGGAATCCAGTTCCAATCAGGGAAATGGTCTGAAATTATCATATTACTGTTCTGACATTCATATGCAAGCACTAATGTCAGATGTTTGATACAAAGTTCTGATTTTGACAAAGAAAAGGGGCAAAACCGGCACATTGTTGTTGAGGGTTAAAATTACATTAAAATGTCATTTTGAATATAAAGTGTGCTTTTAGTGAACCAATAAAGTGAAAATACTGTTTTGAAAACCATGTAATGTGGCAGTGTGGATTGTTGATTTTGTGTTTGATAGAAATAGGCTTAAAAAATAGTCTTTCACATTACTTCACACAAGTTGATGCAGATATGATAATAATACATTTTGAACTTTGAGCAGCATGGGCCAACAGCAACATCTGCAGGCCATTATGGATAATGATGGCTGTGAGGTAATCTAAGCATCCAAATCCCAACAACTAAAACTAATATGCATTAATGCACAAAAGAACCCACATCAGTTTAGTTCCACAGAAGATGTAGTGTCTCTACCTATCCACACAACACAAACCCACCCGGAAGGTATAGTGGGAATAATACTGAGCAACTGCATCATGGTCTGGTGTGGCAGCTCCACGGTGTAGACTGTAAAGGCTGGTGAAACAGATGGTGCTTTTCCACCCATACAGGAAATAGAAAATGTCACATTGGCATCTTTGATGCAGCAGTCATCTGGAAAGCAGACCCAGACTTCATGACTAAACTACAGTTTCTGTCCAAGAGCTGTCAGGCTGCTACCACCTGTAAGCGACTGCAAGACTGCGTTTTCAAAGACATATTAAAGCATCTGAAATCTGCTACATTATCCTGACAAGTGATTCTTGTTACATTTGTACAACTGTTAATGTATCGTACATTTAGTCTGTGTGGGTTTTTCTTTCCTAATGCTGTACATTTTAATGGTCTGCTGATTTGTTTGTAGTTACTCTTTCTGGTTGTTTAACTACAGTTTGAATGTTGTATTATGATCTGCACATTAAATCAATTTCGTTATATCGTGTACCTATTTATAGGTATAAACCAGATAAGGTTAATTTTAATGACATTAAGTTTTAAAAACCCAAATGAGAAAATGAGGGGGCACCCGGATTTGAACCGGGGACCTCTTGATCTGCAGTCAAATGCTCTACCACTGAGCTATACCCCCACGCACGTTCGAGGAGGCCAAACTCACATAAAATCACATTCAACATGTAGCTATTTTTGAAACATTTATATTATAAAACTTTAATACTTTCTGTCGCTTATTCGGTTTGGCTAACTAGCTAATGAAGCCATGTTTTAACAGAAAACAGTTGGGTAATGTTAATTGGGTGGCTGCTTTGTTAATCGCTGTAACACAGTTGAGCTCCGGATTTAGATTTGTTTCCCAGTAAGAAAGAAAGTAAAGCTTTAGAATAATTGGCAAAGCCTTTAACTACAGTCAGCTACACACTATTTAGCACAGTATGCCGTTTCGGATCTTTTCCACAACACAGCTGCCATTTCAACGAGTGACAATAGGGGGCGGTCGAGTAACATCTTACTGCATCACACAACCTGCAGGGAACACAAATTACATTACAAAAATAGAAAATTGTGACTTCAGCGGTGGATGAAAACTGTTGAAAACATTTATGGGGTTCATATAGTTCTGCAGGCAATTTTTTACTGCTATTTTTTCAGTAATCTGCACTGTATTTCATACACAAAATAGACTAAATGTAATAATGCATTGGTTACATCCTAAAGTGTATTAAGTGCATAGTTCCATAAGGACTAATGCTCTAAATAATATTATCAATAATATTGTCCCAATAGTTTGATTAGTATACCAGAATCGCAGGACTGTGTCTCATCGTGTAACTATGATTATAAATTTAGTACAAATAATTTAAGGGATGGAGCTTGCAGTTCACCTCACATGCAGCAGAGGTGTTGGTGACTTACAAACTGCTACTTTAAACTCCACAGAAGACTTGATCTGACCAATATGCACGGATATGCCAATAGGCACGCCTTCACAACCCTAACAGCGTGTTATGCATACAATCCAAGCTCATCTGACTCGTCTTTTTCTGTGAAGAATTTTAAAAAAAACTATCTCTATGTGGTTGCCAGTGATTTAGCACCCAGAAGAGAATATGTTGTGCCTCAGTATTATCACATTTAATACTTCCATTCTTTCTACAGTGAAATGCAATACTTTTGTTTAGTTTTTTGGTTTTTTTTGCCTGCAAGTGGACACGTTGGGTGGAAATGACGGATGGACTGGAGGAGGAAACCAGAGTACCTGGAGGAATCCCGGGGAGAACATGCAAGCTCTGTGCACACAGGGCGGAGGCTGGATTCAAACACCCAACCCAGTGCCCCCTCCCCTGTCATCAACATCATATAATTTCTAAAATTATATGAACACACTACACTAAGTCAAATCTGTGCATACTCAGTAGTAGGCCTAAATAACATACATTTCTCAGTCTATACTATTCCCCTTCTTATTACGATGTTTCCTAATAACACCCTTTAATGCACACAAAATCCATCAGTGCATCATTTAACCATAGTTGTAGGCTGTTTCATGCCTCCACTCATGCGTCCATTATATCCCTTCAAACTTTCTTACTGTATTCCAAGACATACAATTAACCTGAACCATGCTGTCGTGCATTTGATCATTTGTTTGGTAATTTGATTAGGAAAAAAATTCATTCTAAACACATGTACATGATTTTAAATAACTTTATGCTCATTTTGTTACAGAGGTAAATCTTATGTATTGTATGAATACATAATAAATAGTTATAATGTATTAGACATGGCTATTTTATAACCTTACGGAAAAACGAGCCACAGTATTTAATTTTCCTCCCCTAAGATTTTGTGGTCAGCTTCCTATTTGATGATTACTACACTTCTACAAAGTTATATTACTAAGCTCCTGACTAAACTGCTTGACATCATATAATAGGATATTATGTCAAGCAGTTTAATCAAGAGCTTAGTAACATAAGTTTTGACAATCACTTATCAGGGCAGAAAATAAATCTTGCTAAGTTAAACTGTCCCAGTTTACCTGACTTCACCCCCATACACCTGACCTAACCTACCTAATCAACTTTTGTTTTTGTTTTGTTTTGTTTTATGAGATCAGGCTTCTGCGTATTATCGACTTCCTAGAATTTCAACACGCCCGTCTATATATAACACCTCCTTATACGTTTATCACACAGAACATGATCAAGTTATTGTAGTAACTACAGGTGGCGTACATCCTGTTACGCACACGTTATTAGTTCACTTCTTAGCTTCTGCCCGTTCTACTCCTTATATGGTACTGGGAGCTCTTTCTGGCTTGTTTGTAAGCTCCGCCCACTGGCCATTCGAAAGCACCTCCCATTTAGTCACACAAAGCGCGTGCACGAGGGGCGGTGCGTGTGCCCGCGCCTGATCTCTAAGCGAGAGGGTTAATAGTTAAGCGCCGACAAGTCGATTGTAGTCGACTATTTAACCACATTTATCACCCTTTTCAGTTTTTTAACCGTTAATCCCCGGTCTCTCGGCGTGTTCAGGACGCTGAAGTGTTACCGAACCGGTTCTTTTGTTACAAAGGAAAGCCAAGCAGAGGACCATGAATCCCTTGTGTAGCAGATGTAACAAGGTTGTCTATCCCACGGAAAAAGTAAACTGCCTAGACAAGGTGAGTAATGCCCACACTTTGTTATGTTACAGAGAAGTAACTAGTGTTTCATTAAAAAATAGTAATAATAATAATAAATCTATGTATTCCTCGTTATTCTGTTCTTATTTGACCGGGAAGATGCGTTTCTCTTGCTCACACGTTTGGAAGTGGACCGTCTACAGTTATTTAGTCTCATTTTAATCACATATTTGGGAAGAAAATAAACTTTTAGTGTGCTGTCCGAATGGAGCCGGTGAGCATGTCGGTGTGAGTTTGGCTTCACTTTACAACTTGAGCAGTCGCTTCCTGTTCAGACACATTTCTGAACGTGAACCTCACAAAAGGAGGCTCGGTGATAATATAATGTGTAGACAAGGTTGTTTTATTGTATTATTCTTTTGCTTGCGTAGATCCGATTCTGAAAACTAGATGAACAAAACTGTTGGAGAATCTCCATAATAACTATGTGCGTTTACTTACCTTTGCATGCCTTGTTCATCAAGGCGTCTGGTGTTGGAGAAAAATGTGGGCGTTGTCATTGGCAGCAGCAGGTTTGTGTTAGCTACTGTGGTGGGCCTAAACCTGGGGTAATGCAAACATAAGGGATATAACCCCACTTTACTTCCGAGCAATAGTTTGTATACGTCCACCAGACTTTCCAAAAGCAAAGCTGTTCTCGTCATGTCTGTAATTTTTTTTTTTCTTCTCTCTCTGTAAAATTCCAGTTTCTAACCACAAGACAACACTGCAGTTCTCAGTATCTAAACTCTTACACAATTAGAGCCTGTGAAATTTTATAGTTCCTGCCTGAAGAGTTCGGTGCCCTTGATAATAATAGTTCTTCGTAGCGTGTTGTTTGCTTTTCAGTTTTGGTGTTTTTTTTTTGTGTGTGTGTGTGTGCGAAAGGTTATGTGAAGGGCTTGTGGAGGTGTGTTGCAGCTTCTCAGGAAGATCACGTAAGAGTGAGTCAGTGCTGGATGAGCTGTGCATGATAGACATGGTGTGAAAGGTCCGAGTGTTGCAGATCTGGGCTGAAGAGCAACGGATCGCGGGCAAATTTCTGCCAGTCATCTCTTTGCAAAGTTGCTGTCGCATTTGAATGTAGACAACAGGAAAAAAAAAAAAAAAAAAGAAAGAAAAAAGAGGAAGTCAGCGTAGCCTTCTAGAGAAAAGGTCTCCACTAGCTAGTGCAGGTCTGTAGCTGGAAGGACTGTAAAATAACTGATAGCTGAGTTGGTATGAGCAATTTATTTTATATATGTTGTTAGTCTGTGGTTATACTATGGTAATAAATGACTGATAAGTTGTCAGATGTGTGACGTCAATTATAAGTTATAGGAATTCAGGGAAAACAGGCGAAGCTCTGTATGAATATGACAGACAAATTCTGAACAAAAATGAGGATGCACTTGTTGTTAAGTTGAATCAAGCAGTTGCATCTTACTCTAGGGACTTTCCACATTCGTGTGTTCCTGTCAGGCTATTTGTGTATTTTTGGGCAGTGGAAAAGTTAGAGGTAATTCTGAGGCCCGTACATAAAATGATCTCACCGATCAGGCTGATGTATGTTTCTTTATACTCCACTTCCTCTGCAGTGGCCTGGATTTAGGCAGCCCTACTTTACATACTGCTGCATGGCTCATAATAATTGCTTTACCTTTTTTGGGGGGGGTCTATTACAGGTCAAAATGTTGATGCCTGTTTATCTTGAAGCATAGTTTTATGGAATAGTTCAGAATAGATGCTTCTATAGTTTTGATACTGGTGAGAAGACATTTGAGATCACGATAACATTTATAAGATATGAGACACAATCACAGTCCACGGTCAAACGGTCACACATGCGTTTTAAAATAAATAATGGTCATAGTTTGGAAGTCAGAATGTGTAGCGGGAGTTGAAAACTTTGAACTATCAAATGTTCACATGACTGTTTTAATGGGTTAATGTTTGTGTATCGAGGACAATCGTAACTGTATTTACCATGTTTTGTGTTGATGCCAGTTAGTCACTTTTCCAAATGGTATGCTCTGTGTGTTCTGTCTTTCATGTGTTTCAGTATTGGCACAAAGGATGTTTCAGCTGCGAGGTCTGCAAAATGACTCTAAACATGAAGAACTACAAAGGCTTTGACAAGAAACCCTATTGCGGCCAGTAAGCTCTCACCACTTTCACCCTCTTTTCCGTCCGTCGCTCTGCCTGTCCTCAAATCTCCTGAGGGTCTGTGCTCAATCTGTCTTTCCTCCCTGAAATGCTGGCAAAATATCTTTCTGGCAAGGAAATACTTGTATTTCATTTTTATCTTTTGTGTTTGAACGCCAGTACGACCCAGTATCTGTACTGGTGTGTGCGTGTGCATGCGTGTGTTTGTGCGTGTGCGCATGTGTTGACAGGTTACATACAAACAAATGAAGGAGCCTTGAGTTTCGGTGTTCTGAGCGTAATTCTCATGTTTGGGTAGATGTGTGGGAGTTTAAACACTTGCCTGTTTTGTCACTGGACAACAGTCCAGAGCCTGTGGGTGTCATTAAGTCCTGCGAGCAAAACAAATCTTTGAGTAACATGCAAACATTCGCACATCTCATTTCACTATTACATCACTGCAACATTAGGGCTTGTGTTTGGTTGGAGCGCAGTTATCTTCTCTGGTTGCACAAACACTCCTCGTTGGTCGAGTTTATTTTCGCACATTCACACCAAAACCACAGTGATTTAAAAAAAAAAAAAATTTTATCCGTTACTCCACCGAGTTATATGCAAACCCTTTGTAATGTGGGGTTTGACTACAGCATCCGAATGCTACTTTCACGTGGAAGTGTTAAAATAGATTGTTTACAAGGTTCTTTCCACAGCTGCCCGTCTCACTTCTGTACTGACCTGCACAATGACCTTTTGGCGGTTTTTCTGCCCAGGTACTTTTCCTTGGCTTTATGTGTGTAATGCTACATTCAGCTCAGGTTAGGAGGTTAGGTTAAGATCAACATCAGCAGTTTGGCAGGAACATTTATGATTATCGATCACTTGCTACAGTGGTACGTGAGCCGCCAGAAAATGACGTTTTTCTGTTTTTGTTTTCAAATAAATCAGCAGACCAAAGGTGAATACAATTTGTCTGGCAGAAAAGCCAGATCACTGACAGGGAAATAATGTGTGATATGAAAGACACATCTGCGGTTACTTTTGCTTTGTGCTTCTGGCCTGTGAGTTAGTGAAGTTGTGTAACGTATTGTGAGCTAATAGAAAACAAAAGGGTGGGTATTTTGCATTTCTGTGTCGATAAGCAGACGGTTTAACAATAAAAGTGCACAGTCTAATGTGCTGTGTTCAATATTTCATTCAATATTTTCTTTCAGTGGGTATCTTATATATCTTATATCTTTATATTTTATGTGTTGCACTATTGTGTTCCTGTTTGTGCAGACAGGTTATTTGTTTTTCCTTTTATTTTTATGTCGGTAATAAGCTTGTGTAGTAAACCAGGGACTAGTTGTGGGTTTTTTTTATTTTTTTTATATATATGTAAAGTATTGAGCCTGCTAGGATTCTCTTGCTAGCAATGTTGGAACCTCTGGACCATTTATCATTCTGATCACAGAAGAATGAGACATTCTGTAGCATAACATATTGTCTCTGTGTTGTGGTATTTGATCACTACCCATTCTTCATAGTTTAAGTTAAACCAGCAGATTGGGGCCTTAGTACCTGATTGTAGAAGAGTCCTCTTTGACTCTGAATCCTGTCTGAGTATGAGTGGCCTTTAATTGCCCACTATCTTAACGAAAGAGGCGCACAGCATTCTTGATTTCAACCAGAAGAGCAGCAGGCTTTATTTAGGCAGGTTTAATCTGACCTCATTTCCATCTGATCCAGTTTCGATTCGGGCTATTTCTTCATCTCAAAATTTTGACATGATTTCTGTCAAAATAGTGTGGCGAGACAATGCACAGAAAGGTCATTGTTTCAGAACTGGCCTGTCTGTTTGTCTCCACATAGAAGAAAGGGACCTTATGTGCAAGCTTGTATCCTCCTCCCTGTAGTTGCTTATGTGTCCTCTCTCTCTCTAGAACCCAGCCCATTTGCCTTTGGCCTGGAACTGTTGCCCGGAGCAGTGCAACATGGCAACGCTGCCCCTGAATTCAGTCACCGCATCCCTGCTATTTGATTTAACCTGAGCTGAATGGTTTGTGAATAAGGGCTTTGTGCTTGTGTAGTTTGCTTACCAAACCAAATTTGCTTCCTTGAGGTGGTGGAAATGGCCATGAGGTCAGACCAGGACAAGAAAAGGAGCATGTTCACACACGGACATAAACACAAAAACTATTCCAATCTAGAGCGTAGGAGTGGGAGATATGACAAAAATACTATATCATGATACTGTCTACAACATACAAACTTTTAATTGTGTAAAGAAATAAATGATTTTACACTGAAAAGTCTAATTAAAAAAAAAAATAATAATCCTACAGTTTATTTTGACATAATTTATCATAATACTGATATCATATCATCACATTGTCTAGCCCGAATAGAGCTTGTGGTTTTGTTATGACCGAATGTAAGGCAGCTACAGAACACTTTATTTCAAAGCAGTTTACTGTATAGCGCTGAATGTTTTGCAGAAATGACTGCATGCTCCCTTTCCTCTCTCGTGCAAATATGTGGGATTCATTTGGGATCCAAGACCAAACTCCTCCTCCCAGCTGGACACTGAGACAAGAATGCTACTAAATGCTGTCCAAACACTCAGTCACTCCCCCAGGTCTGCACTGAGAGCTGGTGAAACTTTGCTTAAGGGAAGCAGTTTTTGTAGCATGTTGCTTTATGAGACACTGATGACTGAAAACATTTTTGAGCAGTTCTTTTATTTATAGCAAGCTGGGTTGAGTAAGCACTGACTTCAGATAAGCTTGATTGCATCAGAAGCCTTGTGGTTTTCATGCTTTTTTGTGTGTGGTGAATGCGAGTTCCTCCTTAAGGGTCTGAATGTAGTCAGGGCGTTATGACGATTATCTCCACCCTTTCTCCCAAATTCTAGCGGAGAAAGATGCGTAGAATGCAGAGACTGACATGTCCAAGCAGGTCTTTAGCTGGAGGGATAATGTAAAACGCTTGAACGCATTTTTATTCACTTTGCCTCTGCTCCTTTCATGTTGTCCTGTCAGTCCTCCTACTGTGGCCTTGTCTTTTTAGTTACACTCCTGTTTAAAAGTCACTTCTTTGTGTCTGTGTGTTTTTTTTTTTTTTTTTTTTTGTTTTTTAGGCACTACCCCAAAACGGGCTTCACCAGTGTGGCCGATACTCCAGAGAACCTTCGGCTCAAGCAGCAGAGCAAGATGCAAAGCCAGGTAGGGTAACCTTGGTCCACGTCCTCCTCTTCCTCCCTCGCCCCTTCCTGCTCCAGCCCATCCGTAATCCTTCACGTCTACTTCCTGACTGTCATTTTGCTTCATTTCCAGAAAATCCAGTGGCATCGAACATGCTGGTCTGGTCATAATAATGAGTTATATTTGAATGGTTACTGTCCGACACAGGGTTTAATCTGTTTTAAGTTCTTTCTTCTTCGCGGATACTTTCTGGCCATCCAAAAAGCCACCAGTCTATGGCTCACTGATCAGCAGGTCCTGCTGTCATGACAATTGGATCCCCTTGGCAACAGTCTACAACAGACGGACTCTCCGTACCATATCCAAAATACAGGCTATTGCCATTTCCCTTTCTCCTCTACCCCCCGCTTACACCCAAACACCACCTGATGCCTTTAACCGGCCTGTGACTGTGACTGACCTTTCCAAATTAGAAGAGAGAAATGTTAAACACTATAGTGATTTTATAATAAGAAATGAACAACATGCGTAAGATCTATAAGTGACCCAAGCATAGACGGTATTTTATCCAGGGATCTTCCTGTGAGGTCACACTCTCCATGTAGACGGTACAAGCACCATCTGCTCTTGTTCTGTGCCATGTTCGTTCCATTTGCCCGCCTTTCCCCCAGGCTTTTCTCTCACCCACCCCACCCTTCTTTTTCCTGTTTCCCTGTGACCTTTCTCTGTTTCTTTGTCACTCGCCCTATCAAAAAAAAAAAAATGAATAGACATAGCTTAACATTTCCTTCTATTTAAAAAAAGAACCCCTCCTTAACCGTGGCCTTATTTTATTTGCAGTTAATAGAGAGTGATTTCAGACCATGGGTACTTTTAGGGGTTCTGTGTACCGTCCTGTTGTCTCAACTACAGTATATGGATTAAGGGCGGTAATTAATAATGGCAATTCAGATTAGATTTAAAACCAGGTACAGTTTAAGTAAGGACTAAAACACAATGGGGCATGATGTTAAAGGAAAATGATCCACAATGGCGTGGAGTTACAGTTGCTAACCCGAAGTGGATTATTTTCCTGTAACATCACGTCTCAGAGTGTTTTATTCCTCTTATCACACAGCATGTTTTTTTTTTTATTATTATTATTTTTTCTGTTCATTATTACATTTGATGCCATGGAGACAAGTTAGTTCCTGTTGTAGCTTTCATTATAACAGCTATAAACAGTTGTTTCCTCACCAGCCTCTTTTTTTCCCCCTCTCTCTTGAATTTAAGCTCCATCCTGAAGATTCTGAAACACTTTTTTTTTTTTTTTTTTTTTTTTTAATAAACTTACTGACTATTATAAAGCATTGACACTGGCGACTCCTTCAATAAATGTTAAATAACCATCTCCTTACAGGAAACTTCACATATAAACAATTATACATGCCTTAGATTTTGTAGATGTCATGCAATTCCTTGTGGATGAGTTCCGAGAAACAAGAACATATTACTATGAGCACATTAATATAGACCAGTCAGATTGAAGAATTCACCAGTGCGAAGTGGGACTAGTGCAATGAGTTGGCCTTACTTCAAAAACATAAAACAAAAAGATGACTAAAAGGCAGGCTGGTAAAAGAAACACTTATGGATTTAGTTTGTTTGTTGTTGTTTTTTTGCACCGACATTCAGCTAGGAATGCAAGCCCTTAAAAGCACAAGAAGGTTCTGATGGTTGGTACTGTTGCACTGGACGCATAACACTCATAGCAGTGGCGTTACTCATCATTTTTGGCATAGTTGTGTGGCAGAGGGGGTCTTTCATTTCTCTCTCTCTCTATTTAGGGGCTTTGTTTACAGGCTGTGGGAGTGCAGCAGGCCCTCTGGGTCAGCACGCTTGGACGCTTTATGGGGAATTTCCGGGACAGTGGCGAAGTAAAAAGAGGGGGATGGGGCTGTTGATCTGTAAAACATCAGCCTTGTGAGTGTATGTGTGTTACAATCCCCCTCTCCCTTTTTCAGATCAGCCAAGAAAATATGTGTATTGGTGTGCAATGGGGTGTTTCACTTTGGGTCAGGCAGTATGGTGAAGCTTGGCCTGTTTGGGGATAGGCACCTTTGTTTGTGACTGTACCTAAAAGTTGGTTAGACATCCTCCATAAGGCGTTTCACTTCCTGCACTTCTTTTTTTTTTTTTTTTTTTTTTTTTTCCTTTTTTTTTTCTTTCCCCCCCTGCACATGTCTACCTCAGCAAAGGCTAATCATTATACCGACAGCCCACAGAAACCAAACAAGGCTACATGCTGTTATTAATAAATGATCTCTGAGCAGCGATAAGGTAGTTGTGGTTGGAGGCGAGAGAACACACTTGCTGCTCACTAGCATGCAGCCGGGGTCTGTTCGGCAGCAGAACAGGGGTCTACTAAGAGAGTCTGGAGATTACTTACTGTTTATACAGCAGTAAACTACAGCCAGGTCTGATTTTACAGGCCTTCATGCTGCAGTAAAGGCCACTGCAGACACTGCCACTTTTGTTCGCCATAACAGTGCCTTTTATCAGTGTAGTGTGAAAGGTTGAACTATAAAGTATACAGATACTGTTGCTTCTGTATTTTATTTCTGTGTGGTTGGTGGGAGGGGTTTCATTTTCTTTTCAAACTTGCTGTGTGTTGGAGTGTGGGGTATTTTCAGCTCATATTGTAGATCCTTTCTACATGCAGGCCCACCATTTGGTGAACATCCTGTGCGTGCGTGTGTGTGTGTGTCTGCATCTGGGTTTTATGGGGACTTAAATCCCCAAGATTAGAAATACATAACAGTTTTGAAACCGTGGGGATGTTGTTGTTTTTTTAATGCAAAAATATTCAGCTTTTGTTTGAACAAATAGAATGCTTTTTGAATACTGAGGTTTCACTATAGGCATTTTTCAGATATAGTAATACACTAAGTACCACAAGGGCAGTAATTCAAGGCTGTGTGTGTGTGTGTGTGTGTGTGTGCGTGCACGTGTGCGCTTGCATGCACATGAGCAACATTTGTGGAGAATGAATTGAGGCAAAGCAAAATAGCATGTATGTCAGAGGCACATATTTGACTGCAGAGACCACAACTTTTCACCAAAACCACACATCATTACTCAGAGGATGCTCTTTTAAAAGCTCGTCCATTGTCTTTGACAAGAAAGTTGGTCACTGAGCAATCTGAAACGAACTTCCAGTTGGTTGAGGAAGTTCATATATGCACTAGGTGTGCAATGAAGTGTATTAACTGTACAAATGAATCATTGTTTCTGTTTCTTCTGTCTCATCATCCCATGTAGGTGCTCTATAAAGAGGAATTTGAGAAGAACAAAGGGAAAGGCTTCAGTGTGGTGGCTGACACACCGGAGTTGCAGAGAATCAAGAAAACACAGGACCAGATCAGCAACGTAAGCTGCCAAACCAGCAAGGAATTATATCACCTTATATGCATAAGAAGGATTTTCACACAATTGAGGAATATCTGATGTAGCATGTTACTTAAGCGTGGAACACATGTTGAGGCACGTTTCACTCTGTTTCAGACTCCTCCCTTCCCTCCCTGTCCCGGGCTCCACGTCCTCTCCTTCCCATCTGTCCACGAGTCGTTTCCCTGCTTTTTTTTCTTTATTCTGTCTTTTTAGTACGAGACTCAAAATTCTTTCAAATGTACTCATTCTCCCTCAATCCATCTTCCTCTATGATTTTTTTTTTTTGTCATTATCTATTGCTACCTGCCTTTCACTCTTTCCACCACCTTCATGATCTAATGTCATGGCTTGTTTCCAAGCAACACTAAGATCACATATCTGGTGCTAAGATGTCATTTCCTCTGCCTGTGCCCGTGTTCAACTCTTCTTAGACTAGCGCAAGTGGCTCCACAGTGGAATGCATGGACATATTGTGTTTGAGGATCGCAGTTGTTACACAGCACTGTGTATGTGTTTGTGTGTGGATGTTTGTCACGTGTCATGCATTAGATCAAGTATCATGAGGATTTTGAAAAGACCCGTATGGGAGGTGAGGCTCTGCCCTCCGAGAGCAACGCTAATAGAGGTACCAGTCAGTACATGGCTGCAGTTCTGCCTTTTTATTTGCCATTTCTCTTACCAGAATGATTGTACATGCTAATCATTAGTCTAATACCTGTGCGTTATTTCTTTCTTTTTCAGGCATAGCCTACCAGCCTACCACCCCAACCAGCCCTCAGAACTACAACTATGACCCCCAGCCTGCTCGCTCTGCTGCAGCTCCACCACCTCCTAGTGGCGGGGTGAGGAACATCTCAACATCGAGTTCAACTCTAAATGTGAACACATTAATATATTTCTGTGAAAAAAAAAAAAAGTTTTTATATGGTTAACGGCTCTTCAGGGATTTTTGATTATAATATTCATTCGTTCATCTTCAGTATCCGCTTTATCCTGGTCAGGGTCACAATAGATCCAGAGCCCATCCGAGGTGGGAACAAACACACGACGGATCAGCAGTCCATTGCAGGGCACCATGCATGCACACACTCATTCATTCACAGACAGCACTATGTCTTCAGCTCAGGAACCTGTGCCTTTGATTATATAGATTGGGCCAAATTTGTTATCAGAGCGCTACATTTAGTTTTTTTTTTCCGACCAATTAAAATAGACTTGAGTACTTCTGCAAAAAACAAACCAAAAAAAATCATAGATGGAAGCATAACATGGAAGCTCAGCTTGTAATGTCGAGAAATACACTCAAAAGAACTACCTAAACCTGTTTGATATGCAAATTATTAGAAACCACATAACTTGCATACTGCGCTAGTTAGATAACTTGGCTAATGCTAGGGAATTGTAGAAGGGTAGTATCGTCTCAAATGGAACACTAATGGTTTTGTTACTACCTGGAAGTATAAGCCATTTCCCAGTCGATGGCACATGACGTGAAACGCACATAATGCGACGCCGCAAGCTTTAGAGTCAACGAAAATGAATTTCTTCATTTTACTGTTTGTCAATGGCTACGTTTACATGCACATCAATATTCCGATATTATTTGGAGTGTAGTTTGGCAATATTCTAATTAGTATTGAGTCATGTAAACTCCACAATCCGATTGCCCGATTCAGATTAAGACGATATTCTAATTCCCCAAATTCTTATCCCCACCCCTGGATTATGCCTGTTTTAATCAGAAATTTGTTGCATGTAAACACCTTGTTCAGAAAATCCACTAAAAGGAGATATATGCACGTGCTCAGTCTGCAGGGAATTGTGGGTGCTAACAGATGTTTAGTTGTAGGCTAGGTATTTAGGAATGGCAACTTGGGCATACTTGCAATAACCCTGTATACAGGAATATTCTGATGCCTGTACGCATATAAACATCGTATTCAGAATATGGCTGCAACCCGAATATAGACCGTAAACGGAATTTGATGTGCATGTAAACGTTTTTGTAAGATTTGCAAGATGTCTTGTCCATCGGAGTCTTGTGCACGAAGTGTCCAACATTCCACCCTTTGTTTTTTCGGTTGAATCAGTGCATCATATGGATACTTGAAGTGCACTTCTTCTTGTTGGACTTCTCAGTGTGAGCACACTACTCACACTATTTATACTACTAGAACAGTGCATAAGTATGCAACTTGGGATGTACCTACGGATATTCCTATGGATTTTTGTATTCTACTGTACATAGACTGCCTTTAATGGTTTAACATTCAGGGGTACTTTAAAATAAAGCATGAAATATAAAAGTCAATGTATGTGTAAATATGTAACTGAAAATCAATTAAACCGGTGCCTGTGTGTGTGCAGAAGCGCTACCGAGCGATCTACGACTACGCAGCGGCTGACGAGGACGAGATTTCGTTTGCCGACGGAGATGTGATCGTGGACGTGCAGCAGATAGATGAGGGATGGATGTTCGGTCGCGTGGAGCGCACGGGTCAGCAGGGCATGCTACCCGCCAACTATGTGGAGGCTATATGAGTGATTGTAGCTGAGAGGAAGAGAAAGATGCAGGAGGAAGGATGTACATTGGAACGACCCTGGTGCCATCTCCATTTACGTTATTATTATTTTTTTCTTTTTTTTTGTCCTTCCCTGTTAATTTCACTATTGGTTTAACATGGTCTTAATTAAATGCGAGAGAAACTTGATCAGGCATCTTTTAGACACAATGCTAATACGCTTAGAAGAAGAAAAATTGCTCCTATCAGCTGAATGAGCATTATTATTTGTATCTTTTTAAAATTTTATTTACGTCTCCTTTTCCCATGTGGGCAGTGTTTGTTGGTTTTGTGCATTGCTTTGCCCCTGTGCTGAAAATTATGGCTCAGATTGTATTCTACCTTCAGCTTCAAAGACACTGGCGAAATGTTGAGATGAGTTGTCAAGCTGTCTGTAAGGATTATTTGTATTCTAGAAATCGAAGTTAGGTGCTGCAGTGGCTGCTGGGAAATGTAGTTTCAGTCAGCTGAATGGTCAGATGAGTGACCAGAACTCATTACTCAATCATTGTCTTAATCACAAGCTTGTTAGGTCAAGCGCTGCATTTGGGTGAGTGAAGCCCTTTGGAGTTCTTTTTATGCACTTTGAGGGAAAATTACCAAAAAATGTAATGGTTTTTTATATATATATATATATATAAAAAAAAAAATTTGAAATGGTACAGTAATTTCTTAATTATGTCATCATGAAAGAAGAAGAAACTCCAGGTTTTATTAGTATAAATGTGACATATCATTCCACTGTTATTTTGTAAGAAAGCATTCCAATTCATGAATATGAATATATTCAATAATAAACGTATGATTAAACCAGTTAAAGGAGGTGTGTATGCTTTTATAGTATTATGTTGATCTCTCTGAAAGGCTTCTTTTAAAGTTTGTATGTTAGAACAGAAGAAGGTTCCAAAAAGAAAGCCCTTTAGGATGCTAAAAATCCTTTCCCACCCTTTTTACAGTAGATTCTGGTTGGCGTTTCACGTGTAGAAATTTATACTCACTGATTAGTTTAGATTGTTTGTTTATTTATTTATTTAAATTTTTATTCATGATCAAATTATGTGTAAATCAACCCCAGAATCTGTCTCATTAAAAAGCATAAAGAACCTATATCCTTATACAAATCTGAAGAAAAATATTTAAAGATTCAGTAATTAAATCTCTTAATTTCAATAATAATAAGTTGTTGAAGACACTTCTAATAAGAATATACAATATGAATATCCAATAACCTGCTGTATAACAAAATTCAATAAATATATGTTCTCTAGAAGTCCTTTTGAAACAAAGGAATGTTAGTGGAGCAGAAATGCTCACATGATCGAGCCAATACAATCAGTCCCTCTAGGATTTCATGATTTTGCAATTGCAGAAATGAATGCAAAATCAAACAAACTCCACAATATGCGAAGGAGTTTGCAATTTTTCAGAATTACCGCAGATTTTCTGCAGATTTGGGCCAAGACATGTCATGTGACGTCATCACGTGCATTCAGCAATCTTCGATTCACGTGTGTGTCGAACATGATTATAGCTAAAAGGTCTCATTTACCAACAAATATCACGTGCGAAACAATATTGTGCAATTGCAATTTTGCCAATTCAAGTAGTTTTCTGCAAAAAAGAACAAAAAAAAAAATCCAAGTTGCATCGCAAATTTGGGGAAAAGCAGCAGAAAAATCTAGTATTTCTGGCCGCACACAATCACAGGAAGAAAAAAAAACCTGCGAAATCCTGTATGGACTGTATAATACTCCTGTACATGTGCTCATGTATAACCACGTTGCTCCTGCATTTCCGTTTGGAAGTAAGACATCCTCTTGTGAAGGGTCTCCTGAACTCTGGGTGGTAAAGATGACACCTTCTCCCGTAAAACAGATCCATGTTTGCCTATGCAGTCCTCACATAATCTATGACAAGGAAAAGCAGAATATTAGGACCTAAGACTTCCCAAAGAAGCTTTCTCAGGTTCTTAAAACATGCTTTATTTTTTATATATATATATACACAGTATCTCACAAAAGTGAGTACATCCCTCACCTTTTTGTAAATATTTGATTATATCTTTTCATGTGACAACACTGAAGAAATGACACTTTGCTACAATGTAAAGTAGTG
>JANDJT010000032.1:17256509-17266776 GCA_024331685.1 Stegophilus panzeri | reverse complement strand
AAATATTTACAAAAATGTGAGGGGTGTACTCACTTTTGTGAGATACTATATATATATATATATATATATATATATATTTGAAAGTATACACTTTGAGTCAACATCAGTTAACAAAGAAAGGTTTCGATCGGATTTTTTAGGAACCAGGGTAACGTGAGTGTTGCCTTGTTTGAGACTACTGATATAAACCTACCTGGCGAGTGAATAAGGCTGGCTCTGAAACACCAGCACATCTCCACAGTGACTCTGTGAAGGAGATCTGAGCACTGTAACCTGAGTAACGAAAATCAGTTTCAGTTACTGAGTAGTGGATCACATGACCAATGGTTAAATTAAAGCTTTGTTCATCTGTAGTGTAAAGCACAGGACTATTTACTGAACAACTAATAGTAGAACCGACTTACTCTCAAAAGTTTTATCTGTTCCTAAATGCAGTGTTTTCAGCTGCTGAATGTGCTAAACCAAATTCTTGGTTATTTTAGGTGACAAAAGTGCCTGAGTCAGCAGAATGTAATTGTTGACTCTATTAGGTAGGGCATGTCGAAAAATAATAGTCATAGTCCAGATTGATGGTCAGACTTTGTTAAAATCTGCAACTCCTTTCTCATAATCCAAACAAAAGGCTGAGATCAAAACCATAAAAGTTTAGACAGAACTACAGGTATGACTGTAACAGTAGAAAAAAACAGGAACAAAGGGAATACAAGGAAACAAGAGAAACTGAAATCTGGAACCACAGGTAAACAAAGATGACTCACAGAAAGTAAATAGTCAAGGACTCTCAATAATCTGGAGGCTGATTTCTGGAGACTGCACTTATCACTGTGCTCTGAGCTCCTTACTGATTTTGTTATTGCACCTTCTTTCATCCTGCTTGATTTCCACATCAATGCACTCTCACTCCTTTTCACTCTGCACTAAATCTGTCCCTTGTGATTCAGCCTCCTTCAATGATTTACCTATGATCTAGTCTCTCTTTCATCTGATAATCATATTACAGGAATGTAGTACTATCTATTTTTACTGGCAATTCCTGGTACCTTTTTTCCCCCGCCCAGAACAATTTACATACCGAGTCCATGACTATGATGAAGTCTCGGCTTCCTCCATAAACCACCACATCGTTGTCCTTTCCCTGTACTGCTGCGTGCCACAACCTGAGGACAAATTCAATCATTCCACAAATTAAAACCCATGCTCAGATCACCACAACCCAATATTTAAGATACTGAAACTCCTCAGGGGTCCCACAAGGGGGCATTGTCAGACCTAATGCTGATGTGACACCATAGCTGTTTACATGGCTACATTTTATACTTCACAAGTTTTGTAGCAAATCACAGTTTTGATAAGAAATAATCATAGGGAATTATACAATTATTTACAGTTTAATAATCCTCATGGACAGTTATAGATGCTGTTTATCATATGCTAATAGGCAGAACTCATATATAGTGCCTTCCAACACAAAGAGATGACATTAGAGGCATATTCTATTAATGAGTTTTAATCTTGTTTAATACAAATGTAAAACTGCATATAAAATGATTAGATATGACTTTCTGATGTGTGCGCTACACAAACATGTCAGATAGTTCCTTAAACAGTATACTATTTGTAACCTAGCCAACCCAAATTTGATCTTGGGACATAATAATTGGCTTTAGTTACAGTTACGGAGCCTCGGCACCCCAAGATCACTCAAATTACAATAACACTGCTGATAGCCCAGGTTTTTTTTTTTTTTTTTATCCCTCATACCTGGGTTTATTTTTGTGAGGATGTGGCCTCTCTCTCCATTCTCTTGTTACAGTGTCAAATTCCCAGCCATCACCTAAACAGGAATGAATTACAGCGTTACAAAAACTATTACAGTGTCACACAAACGGACTTTAGCCTTGGACGTTTGAACTTACAGAGAACGTGTCCAGATATGCTGAGGCCACCGAAGAGGAACAGCGTGTTGTGTGAGGTGGGGGTGAGAGTGTGCAGGGAGCGGCCCATTGGGAGGGAAGGGCCCAAAGGCTCGCTGAGGACATAAACAAAAACACACATGGTATGTTTCACATGGTAACATGGTAACTGCCCAGCTTCAAGCCTCCCCCATCTCCTATGGATCAGGTGTGTTTGGAGCAGGTCGTCACTTGAGAAGCCATAAAACAGAGTAAAATATTTTATGATGACAGTAAAAATGTCACACTGCATGTCAAATAGTGTGACACCTCAAAGTATTAATAACACAGCCTGCAGTGTAAGAAGAAGGGGGTGGACAAAAAACAGCTTTTTTGCAAGTTAGTGCGTTCACATATGAGTTACATGTACCAGACACCCTTATCAAGAGCAACTTACATTTATCTAATTTTTTTTAATACAACTGAGCAATTGAGGGTTAAGGGCCTTGCTCAAGGGCATTTGAGCTCATGACCTTCCCATCAGTAGTCCAACATCTTAACTGCTAAGCTACCACAGTCCATTATTAATGTGTTGTTAAAAATGTACATTCTTTTAGCAGATGCTTTATTCAAAGTGCTGTACAAATGAGGCACAATAGAATGTAAGCATAAAGCTGAGAAGTTGAGTCCTTAAGGCCTTTTGCTCAAGGGCCATACAGTGTCTGGATTCCCTTTGTACCATTTTTCCCGCAATAGCAAAGGTTATGTACGTTAAACAATTACTATTAGACAAACAAAGAAAGAAAGGGGTCAAAATCCTCCAAAACATAGACTAACTAGAGACAGGTCACTTAACAATGAAGACTAAAATATTTCTCCTTTTTTTGTAGTTGCTACTCAAACTCATAGCTCATATAAAGTCAATAGTAAGTCATAGAAAGTCTAGGCGGTGTCACACTGACATGTCATAATACGCCATTAATATGGCGTAATATATTTTCAAAATATATCTATGGACTTATTGTGACAGCGGCAGAGAGAGAGAGAGAGAGAGAGAGATTCCAGAAATACAGTTATGGTTCTCAGTTTTAGCAAACAATCAGATTTTTCTTATATAAATGTTGCAACCAGCAGAAATTCCATGTGAATTTAACATGTGACTCATTAACTACAACATTCAGTTTAGTCTCTGCTAGGCTAAGCTGTATGCAAGTAGTAACTGTGTTTTGCATTCTGATATTTGTGGTCTTGCTATTGAGCCATAACCAATATCACTCAAATCACAGAAATGTATTTTTAGTGCTCTTCACTTTCTAACTATATGCAGAAGTGAAAAAGCTTGTGCTGGTTTTGCTCTTTTCTTGTAGTATTTATCCTGACTAATAGCACTTCACGTTGCCAATTATATGTTTATATGCTAACATCTACGGTTACATTTTATCCAAAGCCACTTACATTTGAGAACATTAAGGGCTTGGATCAACAGCTTGCAACTTTGACAGTGCCAGGATTTGACCTAAAAGACTACTGACCACTACTGTAATCTAGATTTATTTATTCATCCAAAGCCACATACTAGTGAAGCTAAATCCTGTCCAAACTATTATAGGAGCACATGGATATATGGATCACAATTATTATGAATGACAAGTAAATAGAAGGGTGGTGTAAGTGCTAGTATAATCTTACAAGCCAAAGAATCTGCAATAGAGTGAAGAGTAAGAACCATACATTGTCATTAATGACTCAAAGAGATGAAAAAGCATTTCTGTCTACAGTCCATTACTGTCTATAGCAGCAATGGCATACTAGTGTCATGTTATGGGATATAAAATATCTGATATCTTTTGTACACTTTTCTGTCCACAACCTTCAGGATCTTGAAAGCTGCAATCATCTGCAATGTGAGTAAAACTGCCTCCATCTGTGAAAATCAGTTTTTGGCTATGTTTATTGACGTACCATTAAGCCACGAAGGTAACAATCCTATAGATCTAGCTTGCAAGAAGAGATTTTAGATTTATCTACATGTACTCTATAGCCAACTTACATTATGGTAATATGTTAATAATCGATTAAGAATTGCTAGCTGTAATAAAAAATTATTTCCACTCATAGAACACTTTATTAGGAACACCTGTATACCTACACATTCATGTGGTTATCTAATCAGCCCGGTAGTGCAATGAATAAAATCATGCAGATACGGGCGAGCAGCTTCGGGTAATGTTCACGTCAACCATCAGAATAGGGAAAAATGTCATTTTGACCATGGCATGATTGTTGGTGCCAGAAAGGCTCTCCTGGGATTTTCACACAAAACAGTCTCTAGAGTTTACTCAGAGTGGTGCAATAAAGAAAAAACATCCAGGGAGCGGCAGTTCTGTGGACTTAAATGGCTTACCAAAACCATTCTTATATAGTTTTGAGCAATTCCAAAAAAAATTGTGTTTACTTACACTTTTCCAAAGGATTTGTCGTGCTATGCACAATCCAGTGGAAAATGAGGCTTCACTGTCTCTGTTGACATTGAAGGTCACTAATGTTGTTTACTTTGAGATAGCACTGTTAGTCAGTTGCTTTGTTCATTAGCAAACATTGTTTTTTTTGAATAACTGCAAAAACAAACCTCAGATGAGAAAGTGATGGCAGAACATTTGTATGGATTTCAGAACCTTATCCCTATAAACCTGGAAATATTGTTAAGAGGTTGCAACAGATGGAGAATGACATAAGACAAGCAGATGTGACCTGCTGAGGCATGCAGAAGTTGCAGTAGCCAGGTTGTGAACAGAACAAAACTTGTGATCTAGATGTTCTCCAACCAGTTTTCTGATAACTTGAATACTAGTGAATTAACTTCTGTTTAGATTTCTTTTGTTAACAATGTCTTTCGTTTGTTCCAAAAAATCCAGAGAGATTAGATTGAAAGTGTTGCAGTATTCCTGGGTCGCCACTGAAAACGCAGATGAAAGTTAAACTGTACTCACATTTGTGTCCATGTCCACGTGACCAGGTCTAAACAGTGGATGTCTATCGTCTGTGTTTCCTGAAAGAAGATGAGCTTTTTTGTAACTAGTACTCATGATGAAATATATTGCCTTTAGCCAACCTATACAATCCATACTGACATGTCACTACCAAATTAATCAGTGTAAGGAATAATTTAAAGGAATGGATAAAGGAATGTATTACAATCCACTTACTAATCCACCACAGATGTAGCCCTTGCTGCCAAGAGTGGCACTAGCATGGGAAGCCCTTGGTTCAGGTGGCCAGCCCTGCCATAGACAAACAATAACAGAACCATAAATCATCACCTATTTGTACAATTGTAATATCATGCGGTCTTGTTTTGGGATCTCCAGTAGTACTGTATTTGCCAGCATAGGGCCCTTTACCTGAATTTGGGGTTCAGTCCATGTGGCTGAGTCGGATTCAAATATATGTACCTCATTATTCCAACCCCAAAAGCGGAAAAACACACGGCCATTCGTCACCTAAGTAAAAAGTGAGATGTCTTAGACAACTAGAGGTACATTCATTACTGGGACCACTGTGTTCCTCCTTACCCATGATGTCTCGTCCACTGTGAAACTTTTGTAGTTGTTGATCTCTCGAACTGTTTTCCATCCATATCCACCAAAATAGATGAGTCTAAACAAATATAACAGAAATACCAGTATATAAGTCTATATACTTAAAATAGAATACAGTACATGTATTTATGAGTGACTCCTGTGCATTTGATTCTCCCTGCAGTCAGGAATGGATAAATGTCTTTTTCTTTGTGATTGGTGGTGTTGCTGTGAGGGTGAGGGTCACTACTTCCTGGATTATGTCTGATAGATGATTATAAAACTGAAACAAAAAGCTAGACAGGTACAATCTTATTTAGCTTTGCTATTGAATTAAAGACTTGATCGTGTTTGTGTATTTGTTTTTAACAATGTAATTTCCATGTCATGTAAGATGACCACATCCCAATATGCTTGTGAGTGTATGTTTGCATAAAAAAGTATGATTTTGTTTGGAGCCCTTGCACCACCTGTCCTTGTAGACCCAGCAGGAGTGTCTGTCTCTGGGTGAAGGAGGGGTTCCCACACAGGCACTCAATTTCCTCCAGGTGTATTTTCCATCTTGCAAGTCTACGCAATACATCTACCAAGATAACAAAATGGTTATACTTTTTTTTTTTAAAGGCAAACAAAAGTAAAATGATCTTCATAAAACAATATACTGTGTGTTCATCTTTCTATGTAACTATGCAAGTGCACATTAAGTTAAAGGTAGGTCTTATGACTACTGTAGTTACTATGTGGTTATGATATGTCAGTGAGTTTTGTAACAACCGGTAGGTCTGCTGTAATTACTATAATTCCTTTCTCACATTCCTTGGCTGTTTTTACTTTGGTGGAAATTAAAGCGTGAAGCGTATCGCATAATGCACAATAGTGTATTGTGCATTTTGTTTATGAATCTGGCCTTGACAAACATGTTGGACCGCTTCTACGATAATGGAATGACTCTCTCAGCTGTGGTCCTCTAGGGCTACGCTGACACTACCCCCGGTAAAAATCTTACCTGGTTGGTGTAGTCATCGCTGTCTCTGCCTCCAAAAACATAAAGCATACCACTGAGAAGTGAGCCACAAGTCTGAGACAGCAGAGGAGGCAACTCTCCACCCATTCCCATGCGAGCCCTTGTGTGCGCCCACACACACAAAGAAAGAGAGAGAGAGAGAGACAGATAGAGAGAGAGAGAGTCTTCAGGGGAAATTGTTGTTTGTCTATGTTGTTATTGCCTTTTGGTGGCATAGACAAAGTTTACACCCTTTTACTACCTCTTTTATTAAATGATATTAAGATGTCACACAGAATAATAGAACTACAGGCAAACCAAAGGCTCAAGTAGGACGTTTTCAACTGAAAATATACTGTGTTTTGAAACTATCAAAGACATATTACGAGATAGGTCTGGCTGACTAACGAGATAGGTCAAGCTGCTGAAAAACCTGAAAGGTGTGTTGTTTTTCCATCTCACCAGACTCCACTTTCCAGATCGTAGAGCCAGATTTCATCACTGGGTAACACAACTTCTTCTCCATCTACATACTGAAAAAACAGTAAGGGGAAACTTACAGAAGGCAAATCCAAACAACACAGTAAGAAAGAAAACTACTTTTGTCGGATTGCTACGATGACAAACTACTTTTAGGTCTATTTCGCATCCTTGTCTAACTTTTACAGCGGACGGATATAAAATAAAAGCTCCAGCTGTGATGCGCCTCACCTGTATACCGCCCCAGACGTGTAGCACATTTCCCAGCAGCAGAGCTACATGATCGCTCCGCGCAGGAGCCGCCATCAGCCGCGAGTCAGAGTCCGGTAACTCGGTAACGATCTCCATGGAGGATGAGCTACTACAAAGCCAGCACTCCAGGAAGAGGAATTAGGCTCACAAACCGCATAGCACACTACCTTATAAACGCTATGTAAACACAGTACGCCACCTCTGGTCGGTGTTTACAGTGGGCAGGTTGGGTTGCAAACAGGAACACAACTGAGTACACAGGCAATTTAATAATGAACAAACTTCTGAGTAAAGAAATAAACACACTGTATGGGGAAACTCCTTTTCCTTCCTTGAAGCTCTGCCCCATGGAATGTAAATATTGTCAAGTAAATCTAAAGCTTTCAAAGTGTACAATTGAATTTAGAAATGGGTTTAAGCCACATAGCCTATTCATCCTGCATTTTCTAGCAAGATAGAAGACAACAGTAAACTCCATGCTGAAAAAAAATAATAGGAACCCTCATAGCATTTGTAATGGTTTGAATGGAAACTGTAATGGTCCCGGTGGGTCTTTAATGGTAATTTGTTGCCTTCTATTGGTGGCATGTTATGTCTAGTGGATACAATTAAAAACCAGTAATGATAATGGTTTTAATGGTTTGTAATGGTGTTTGTAGTGGAAACAATTAGAATTTTTGCTTGTATTTTCTCATTTGTAAGTCGCTTTGGATAAAATCGTCTGCTAAATTAATAAATGTAAATGTAAATTTCTTTGATGGTTTCTATTATTTGTTTCAGCGTGGCTAATACTGACTAAACATATTGAAACAAATTGGCTCACCAATTAGCAGATATGTCTTAACACAAATCAAGCTCATCTAAATCGGGTCATGTTCTAATTTCATGAACTCTACCTGTACTACAAATACATAATGGTATATAAAATCAGATCATTATCCTGAGAACACAAGGCATGATGGGATGCCATTGCGAAACAAGGCACCATGTACACACCCAGGTATTCACCTCTAGGGTCAATGTAAGAGTAGCCAGTCCATCTACTGATGTTTTTGGGAAGATGGGAGGAAACCCATGCAGATAGTAACCCAAGCTGTGGACTCTGGAGCTATGAGGTGACAACATTACCCGCTGCACCACCGTTTCACCCATGCTTAATATCAATATATTGAAATTGCAAATACATTACCTAATATATCCATCCAACCATTTTCCCCAACCGCTTATCCTACACAGGGTTGCAGGGAGCTTGGAGCCTATCCCAGGTGGGGGACACCCTGGATGGGGTCATTACCTAATATATAACACTACATAATATATCAGCAAAAAGTCTGTTTGGGGTTCATTTATCTGTTTTCATTCTACATTGATTTTTAAAAAATAACTTTTTCCTTATTTCTTAAGATTAAACATATTTTTAGAATCGTTGATTTGTTGACAAAAAATTTGACCGGCCACTTGAACTGCATGGGTTTAATTCAAACATCAACTTTAAAACAAGTCAGTCTATAGATCATGTCAAATTAGACCTAATGTGTGCTGGAGGTGGAAAGAAAAAATTTGGGAAACCCTGGTTTATACCAGAACAAAGTGTTACAGCTGTTTCTGTCATGGCAGCAATTGTAACCAATGTACAAATTGTCCTTACATGCTTATGGTCAAAAACGTGCATAAGAGAGTGGCAAGGTTTGAGCCTGATTTGGCTGATTAGCAGATAAAATGTACATTAAGCAGAAAAAAAAAATCTGTAACAAAGCAAAAAGTGTTACAACTGTATTTATTGTACCCTAATGTACTGACATCGGCTGCACATTTACATCAGACAGTGATTGGTGTAATTTATCTCAGAAAGAATGATCTGCAGACATTAAAAACTACATCATACTGGTTTTCTCCCAGCTGTCATCATCCTCATCATCATCATCATCATCATCATCATCATCATCAGTGCAGCCTAGGTCTCAGTCAAGGACAAAAAAAAGTACAATGGTTATTACAGTTAGATTATGAAAAATTGCTGTCACAGTTGCCAGATTGGATTGATATCTTTCCTTCCCAGT
The DNA here is from genome assembly GCA_024331685.1 of Stegophilus panzeri. Classification (NCBI taxonomy): domain Eukaryota; kingdom Metazoa; phylum Chordata; class Actinopteri; order Siluriformes; family Trichomycteridae; genus Stegophilus; species Stegophilus panzeri. Next base: position 17,257,511 of record JANDJT010000032.1, on the reverse strand, counting down.
ATAGCCAACTGTCTATAAATTGCCCTAATTAAATAATATCTAAACCATGAGGCTAAAGCTTTTCCCAGCAGCTCAGTTGGGCTAGAAACTGCCCAATCTGGCAACAGTGCTGCAAGCAGCCTAAGTGACCAGTAGATGTCACCATTTTATCAAGCCTTGTGGTCGGTGTGGTTGCAAAATTATTCCTCTGTGTATGAGAACACAGAGATTACACCCATTTCTGCTCCATTTTCTTCATTTAGTAACATGACCAGGACGATCCCGGCTCTAACCTAATTCTGTGTTCAGTGTCTGAAAAAAACCCCAAGTAAGTATGTTGTCAATGAATGAGCCTTAATGTGAACATAAATATGGCTTAGCATATGAGAGGTGTTGCTCTGGCAATTTCAAGCTTTCTTAAGGCAGAGAGATGTTGGTGAAGGGGAAATATGGGGCCACAGCAGGAGCAAGCTTCCTGTTGTTGAGGACTGGGAGTTTCCCGTCATAGAGCTCGAAGGAAACGCCAGAGGATGTCCTGAGCGCCTCAGAATGTGTGTGTGAGATGGAGAATAAGGGAATAAATGAGTGAGTGAGAGGAGAGTTGTATGTACATGTAGATGCAGTCAGTGCATTTTTGGTTCTTTTAATTAATAATCTATTTTTCCTTTGGCAAACCAAAATGACCATTCCAGAGATGTTCTGAAAACTGCATTACCCATACTCCCTGTAACCACAGGATGGGCTGGATGCACAACTAGGAGCCATATGGCTCCATAACACCAACAGGATCAGTAGTAGTGGTTGTCAACGGTGACCGCTTTCTCCATCTACGGCGGAATGGGCGTGGCAACTGCTGAAGGGTCCAATAGACTCCTTGCTGTTGGGTCACATGACACATCCTCTCATTCTCCCTCTGATCCCCCTTTCTCAGGATGGTAATATCGTGTGTGTATGTGTGCGTGTGTGTGTGTGTGTGTACCATTAGAGGAAGGGAGGGAGGCAGGGGGAGGGGTGCTGAGGGTG
>JANDJT010000032.1:17212476-17239362 GCA_024331685.1 Stegophilus panzeri | reverse complement strand
ATAATAATAATAATAATAATAATAATAATAAAGAAAGAGACTGGATGGAGATTTTATATAGATTTTTGTGTGATTATTTTGTCAAGGAAATAAAGAAATCACAGTACTTTTGCCTGTATAAGGCTTGCGTATGTGATGCCATGTTGCAGTGTCTTATGGATAATCTATATGAGTTAGTCAGTGCTCTGGCATCAATATTATACTGAAAAGTACAGAATACTGACTTAAGTTAATTATATGTTTATGCTTAAGTGTATGGTGATGTGCTTAAACATATATGCTTATTTTAATGGTGAATCATTAAAATCACTGTGGAGAACAATGAGGTCAATGCAACTATAACATTAGCTGCATTCATCAGTTTGAATGAATGTGCTATCATATTTTAGCTTCTTGTAGATTTGCAGGTCTGAGTAGATACCCGTTTAGGCTTCAAGTGACTTAAACATTTTTAATTACTCAAAAAATAGGGGCTCAATTAGGGCCCAACATCAGATGTGAACTGATGTGTGGTAATGTAAGAAGCAGTAGGATATTAAGATCATTATTCTACTCTGTTTGGGAATTTGTTGGGATCCATATCATCATAGCATGACAGGCTACAACCCCTTCTTGTTTGATTCGCGTTTAAGAACGACGTGTTTATAACGTGGTCTAACCCTTCCAAAATGGTGGAACGATCCCATAATTCAGTGCGATGTAATGTCGATTCCCAACCCCTTTCGCATATTTTGTGTGTGTGTGTGTGTGTGTGTGTGTGTGTGTGATACGTGTCCACGTGTGTAAGTGTTCTGGTGTCCCGGAATCTTGCGCTCATGTGTGTATGTTTATCTTCACCTCGGTGTGAAATACCTAGTGCTGAAATTGAGAGAGGAATCCACTCATTTAAACTCAGCACTTACCTCACTCCCATTCCTTCTCATTCTTCTGCCTGTGTGTCATCGGTTGTCTCTGCATCAGCTCCTGAGTATATAGGCATTGCACAAATTCCTGCCCTCTTATATCCTTTCAGGCTCCTTTTCAACATATTATCACCTTGTATTCTTTTTAGATATTAAGTATTTCTGTTCCTCTGCTTACTCACTCACTCACTCACTCTCTCTCTCTCTCTCTCTCTCTCTCTCTCTCTCGCTTCTATTCCTTCAGGCTGTGTTAAGCCATTTGGTAAAGATCTATATATTTGCGGATGCAGGGGTTAATGAGAACATAGAGACTCTGGGACTTTCACACATTTTGGCGAAACTAGAGCAGGAAGAGGTGCTAAAGACAGAATAGACAAAGAAGGATTAAGGAAGTGGTGAGACAAGTCTTCTCGGAAGTCTTTTTATAAGACTTACTGTATAGTAGAAAGCTGAGAGCTTTTCCATATTAGTCAGAAGTATTTTTAGAGAGTAAAGGATCCCCTTAATGGCTAACTAAGGGAGGTACTGCACTTCCTGCTTCAATGTTTCCACTTCCTGTTGTTGTTTTCCGGGCAGCGCGACACAGCGCAGCGTGTGAGGTGATGGAATGGTGGGGTGAGCTGGTGTGGAGAGGAGCCCAGAGAGACAGGAAGAGGGTGGGTGCACGAGACAGATGAGTGAGCTCTAGGAGAAACACCAACCACTACCAGTCTATTTACATTTGCCTGGCACTTTTATTCAAAGCCGCTTACAACTGAGAGAGGACACAACTGAGCAGCTGAGGGTTAAGGGTCCTGCACAAGAATCCATCAGTGGCAGCTTGGCAGTGCTGAGATTTAAACTCAGATCCTTCTGATCAGTAGCTTAAAGCCTTAAGCCACTGTATTGCCTTTCCTTGCTGCTGATGTTAAGAAGCACAGGGAATCCAAAAGTTAATCAGTTTTCTTTCAAAATAATCAAAAATACAAAAAAAAAGTGAAAAAGTTTACATACTGCAAGCTAACACACACTTCAGCGTTTCCAAAAGCTTTACACACCGCTGTCAGATATTCAGCAGAAAGATTTTAAAACGCACTTGAATAATAATGTAGTGTTAATGATGGTAATCATGTAGGCTCTTGATGGTAATCAAGTAGGCTCGTCTTTATTTATGTTAATTCAGGGAACCTGTGACCTGTAGCCTTTTTTTTTCTCTCTATCTAGCCCCCACCAAGAAAAGTTTGTACACCCCAGACTTAACTTAGGTCTAGTGATGAGCAACTTAAGCCAATACATCCGTTATGAAAACTATGAATAGGCCAAATCAGCAGCCCATCTGTCAAACACATCTGCCCTGTTCCGAGCGAGGTGTATTTTCGGAATTTAATGGGCTCTCGTTATTCCAGTGCTTCTACCTTGCTCCATACCTGACCTATAGTGTAGGATGACCTATGTTCACATTTTGCATTTTTGTCTGCGTGAGAGTAAGAATGCGTGCGAGTGTTTAATGTATTAACGCTCCTGTTGTTCCACATCAGGAACCACTGTATTTACTTTTGCCCCATGCCATTGTTGGTAAGTCCCATGTGGTGGTTGATTATAGCATCAATGTTTAAAATAGACATTCCTGAGACATTCCTCATTCAAGCGTGAAAAAGGAAGGGGGTTGATTTCGTGCCCTCACACTGGGCGGTGGGGGGGGATTACTGTCACCTCAGTGTATTCTTGAACCCACCACTAAAGCTAATTCTAGAGCAGCATCATTGTTTTATGTTTGGTCCAAGCAAGCTTATGAATCGTCTGCACGTGCAGGACATCTTACAGACAGAAAATACTATAGTTCATAACTAATACAGCTCATTATACTCTCTTGGGGAGGTTCTTGAGTGTTTTTGTTCACCGTTTCATAACCTGATTTCAATTCTGCTGTGTTCTAGGCAAAAGGGCCAAGAGATGGAGTTCTGTTGTCCAGTGAGAATGCACGTCCAGTGTCCAGGGAAGGTGTGGCGTGGAAGGGCCCTCGTACAGTGGTCCTGCAGAAGAACTCTCAGGGCTTTGGGTTTACATTGCGTCACTTCATAGTGTACCCACCAGAATCTGCCCTCCACACCTCTGTGAAGGTAATGCAGCACAGGTCCACATCAAATCTTTTAGCAATAAGGTCATTGTTGTATAAAGGTACATGCCCCCAAGCTGCCACACTGCCTTTCTCTATTTGCTGCTGGTAGACATGGCTGTAGGTACAGAAATCAAGTGAACAACATTTAAGCAATATCGCACAACCAAGAGGGTATATTATACTGAATACAAAATGTGCTGGAAGTCAGTATAACAGCACGATTGCTTTACTACAGCAGAAATGAATATCGAGTAACTGACATTTTGTACACAATATGGCTTTTTTTTTTTTTTTTTTCAAATAATTTGTTTATTTTTACTCTGCGACTGAAAATAGGTCCCAAAGAAGCCACACTCACAGATAGCCTGTTGACTATTTGGATAGCTAGCTCACAATGCATTCCCGTTAAAGGTGCATCTGGTGAAATTGGCTTCCCTTCTTCATTTTCACCTTCATCTGATGAGCTTTCATATTTTAAGACGGACGTTACATTCACGGCATTGCCGTGTCTGCTGATTATTTCGCTAACTCTCCTGTAGTAACATTGTTTTGTTTTCACGTGGCGAACACAGACAAGCAGAGTTTTCCAAACAGTGAAACGTCCCAGTGCAGTCATACTAAATATGAGCACTCTTGGAACACCGCTTGTCCAATCGAATTAGTGGTCCGGAAATACTTGTTGTATAATGAACCATAACAAATGTGTTTGGGGAGTAAACAATTTTATACTCGGTTTGCTATTTTTGCATTCATATTTAATATAAAAGATTACAACGAAATAAGTTGAAATTCTAGACATGAGGCGTGAGTGTGTTTTACTTGTGAGTCAAACTTTTACTTGAGTGTGCTTGCTTAATTTCACACAGCTATTAGTAGCTAGTAACCTAATGATTTTCATATTATTTAAACTATGTAAGCACGAGTTCTTGTTTTAAATAATGCAGTAAAAGTAGGTGTTCCACATTGTACGTTATTTAAAAAGGAATTTAAAGTCTTTCCTCTCAGAAGATGTCTACCTTTGACAAGACTGGTTTAGCATGATATAACAAACAGACTTATTCACATAAAGTTGAGCTCTGCTGAACTTTTTCTGTCCATGGCAAGCCATACTGTATTTTGCTGTACAAGTGGACATGTACTATAATACTTCACAGCATGATATCTGGAAATTCATGTTTAGGCACTTTCATAGCTGATCTTTTCCCATTGTTGCAATTCATGTTCATACTACTCCCTTGCTATTGGCATAACATAATTTGCTGACCCCTGACCACAGCAGTTGCAAGGTTCAATCTTTCAGACAGCCATGAGAGTTCACGAGTTCAAAGCAGAAAAAAAGACCTTAATCATAATCTCCCTGTGCGCTATGGCCCTCACTCCTGTGTCCTGCAGTGCGCTCCTGTCCCCCAACTCCAGTAGCAGTAAAGGGGTCAGGACAGACAGACGCTTACTTCTCTGACTCTAAAGCCTCCTGCTTTTGTGCGTGTGTCAGGAATGAGATGTGTCAGCAAAGCCCCAAAGCCTGCGCACAGCCAGATCCAGCCAGACTGACCACTCAGCTCGTGTGTGTGTGTGTGTGTGTGTGTTTTGAAGATGAAGGGATTGGATGTTATCCTGTACACCTTGTTTATGTGTGACAGTGTTTGTGTATGCAATTATTAGTGTGGTTAGGTGTTCACAGTGCTATTGTTAGCTAGTCTAGTCAGTAATATGAACTGTAGTCTAGCTTGTGTTTATGACCTTACCACTTGACAATGCACAATGGGTCCCTCTGTTGGTACATAGATTATATTACATGAACAACTCATGGTTCTGTATTTGTGTTTTTTTCTTACTTTCTAGGATGTAGAGAACGGCAATGGAAAAGGTTAGTTTCAGCAGTGATTACAGAATTTTTCTCATCTACATAACATTTCAACGGAGTGTGTTTATGTGGGCCTCTAAATTAGATTGTGCTGTTTTCCTCAGGGAATCATAAGGGTCGCCTGGAGCCAATGGATACTATTTTTGTGAAGAGCGTTAAAGAGATGGGTCCTGCCCACCAGGCTGGGCTCTGCACAGGTAGTATAAACTAAAGCTCTAGTATATTCAGTAACGTACAGGATGCAGTCCACTGTTTGTATTAAATGTGTGTCTGTGTGTTCTTGTGTTTTGTGTGTAGGAGACCGACTAGTAAAAGTAAATGGAGAGAGTATTCTGGGGAAAACCTACTCTCAGGTTATAGCACTAATCCAAAACAGGTAGGGAAATGTGTATGAGTTTCACATCCTACTAGTGCTTTGCTGGATATATGCAGACTGCCTAATGTATTTGCACAGATAACATTCTTCAGTTATGCATTTGTGCTTATTAGACAATTGTGTTTTTGTGTAGTAAGAGTGTGCTGGAGCTTTCCATTATGCCTAAAGATGAGGATGTGCTCCAGTTGGTAAGTGTGAGTATAACTTTCTGCTGTTCATCCTCCTCTCCTGTTTCTCTCCCAGATACCCACTGCATTAATTTCTAGCTACCATTTTTGTCTTTGAGATAGATAAGATACTGACAACTACTTAGTGATTAGCCTTGTTGTATGTTAATGCTGCTGCTATTAAAAAAAGTGCTTTGACTTACCCTTTACCCTTTTTTCTCCTTTTGCCCCTCCTCTTTTAATCTTTTCATACATGTGTAAATCTGCTTCTGTATTTTCCACACACAGGCATACTCTCAAGATGCTTATCTGAAAGGGAATCAACCATACAGTGGAGGGGCTCAAAACCTTCCAGAGCCTCCTCCAATCTTCTACCCTCGCAGCAAACCCACCTCCTCCGGTATGCCTGGCAACCTGAACTGCAGGCGTGGGTCAGCTGGTCTCATAGACAGCCGCTCCATGGGTGACAGTACTGGGGGTACAGGCCAACGCTTAGATGTCCCAAGCCGCCATACACTTCGTAACCAGCGTGCTCGCTCCTCAACCATAGCCATCAGCCCTCTGGATTTTCACTTTGCCAACCACAATGCGGCCATCACCTCAGCCTCACTGCCCTACCAACGGAAGGGCAGCCTTCCACTGTCGCAGAGTGAGCTGTGTCACCAGGCCCTGGCTAAATGGTACCACAGCCAGACAGAGCGCCCAGGCATGTCCCACCACCACCGCAGCATCTCTCAGGACACACTGCTATGCCACTATGGGACAGCCACGGGAGTCAACCAGTCCCCTTACATAGACTCGTGTTGGATGGGTAGATGGGGTATGACTGGAGCACAGCAATCAAACCTCTCCTGCTCAGAAAATCTACTGCCTGCTTATGCTGAATACGATAGCCATGGGCGCTCGCTAGAGAAATTGGACAAGGCCGTTGCATTGGTTTCACCTCGTTTTGAGAAGTCGGCCTGTGCCCCACAGAGCGGTCAGCCAGTCAGAAAAGAAGAGCAGCCCTGCTTGACCAATCAACATGCAGTAATTTGTGCAGATGTGCCACCCCTTGGCCGGGGATTCAGCCATGCCCAGGATCAGACAGGCTCTCAGTCTTATCATTCAGCCCAGCCCAGATGTTTGCCCACACAGACAGTAGATGACCAGATGGTGGGCTACCGCAGCTATAGTCCCTCTTTCTGTCGCAAAGCAGGCCACCTCATGCAGCAGGCTCACTCTTTTAAAGATTCCTCCTACACTGGTCCTCACCTCAGCTGGACCACGCCTAAAACTAGCCCCCCAGATAGTGCACCGTCTTCAGGCAGAGATTCGTCCCCTCTGTCCATGTCTTCCACTGCTGAGACGCAGAACTCTGCAAAGGAAAGCTCAGATAGTGGACCAGCAGTGGAGGAGCCTGTTCATGCACAGATGCAAGAGGTAGTCCTCAGACAAAAGCCTCCCTATGGCAAATGTACCCCCCACGCAATGCGCCACCCAGCCTATGCTGTGCCTGTGGATCTACTCGAACCTCCTGTTGCCTCGGCCCCTGTGCGGTCCAATGGTAACCTGCAAACCCTGTCTGTGGAGCAGGACTCCCTGGCTTCCATTCCCTTTATAGGTCAGTATAGGAGCACCTCTTCCCAATGGTTGCTTGCTTGTCACCTTTCCCCAGTGGTTGCTTGTTTTAGCTTGTGCTGGAAAAATCTTATTGTTAAAATTTTATGATGCTTAAAAAAAACTAATCTGAAATCTGCCTATGACAGTCTACTGGAAACTACACTCTCTAAATGATAGTATTTAACAGTATTCCCAGTCAATGAGGAAAATATTTACTTTTTCACTAATAATAGATCAGGTTATGGTGATTGAAATATGATCTAATATCTAATATCTATACTGTAAGACAAATTACAGAGAGCTTGTGAGAACACTCTGCAGTAAGGAATATGACTATAAGGATCTGTACTGATTTTAAATCAAAATCTCTTTGAATGCGGGAGTCTTATGCAAGGGCATGGCCAGATGACTGGCATCAGGCAGTTACTGCCACCCTCAGTGTAAGCTTTACCAACCCAATTGCTGCCCTAACTCTAAGCTAAGCTTAGACAACTATCACGCCTATGCAATTAATGGAGACGAAATGAATTGTATCTAGCCCATGTTGATTTAAATCATTATTGGAAAATAAATATAATTAGTATAAGGAACTACAGAGCAGCTATAAAGCCAGCACCTTAATGTAATTGTAGTACATGGCCTTTCATTTTGCAACCCCCTCACTCCCCCACTCCCCCACCTGTCCCCTATTGCCACTCCATGTCTATAAACCTGGACATACCACTGGCTCTAGGCTTTGTAAATATGATGGAATTAAAGCAACTATTATTGCAGGTTTCTAGACAGGAACATAAAAAGCTCTGCAACCACAGTAGCAGCAACATGTAACACCTAACAATCATATAACAGCATGTTTAGATGAGTCATGAAGACTCTTATCGGTTGACATCTCAGAAATAAAGATTCTTAATGAATACAAAATTATCAGTACACTTTTCGAGGATTTTGCAGTGATGTAAGAGTCACTCACAGTATCATTAAAGAAAGGGGATACATTTACCATATCAAAAATGGATATTAATCGATTGTAGAAATTCACCTACTGTAATTTCAGTTGTTCCTCACATACTGCATGAAAGTTTGAGCTATGTATTGCTATCGAAAGTGTGTATGTTGTGAGAATTAACCCAGTTGGAGTGGATGTGTCTCGTTCCTCAGCAAACCTCACCCTTGTTGTCCTTAATTTCCCTTTATCCCCATCATTTTTACTCCTTCCTCACAGATGAGCCCACCAGCCCCAGTGTAGACCTGCTTGCCCAGCACGTGCCCGCCTCCTCTGTGGTTTCCAGCAGCCTATGCCAGGCACCTATCCTGTCCAGCAGCCCTGTCCCTCCCTCCCTTACCTCCCCTCTCACCCATCTCCTCGACACAGACTGCAGTGAGTGCTTCCTCAACTAACACCCTGTCTGATTATCTTTGCCCCGACACTGATGGTTATTTGAGCCCTGCTATTTCCTATTAGGTCCACTGCATCAGTTTAACTGTTAGCATCCTTCTTGCTTCTTCCTGTCTCCCTTTCACAGTTCATCTTCCACCAGTGCGTTCCACCTTTCATCTATGTCCTGAGCATCAGCAGTGTCCATGTCTCTATCACTGTTCCACCTGTCTTTTTGACACTGCTGTATGTCACAAGACTCTTCAAACGGAATGTTTCCTCTTATTGTCAAGCTCATGTGTCCGTCTCTCTCCTGCCATGCTTTATGTCCACCATCTGCTGTTTATTTCCATTTCAATTTCCCTTTCTAACAGCCATCATCTGTTTCCTCCATTTCACATTGCTTGCGACTGCAGGGTGCAAATTTAACAGGTATTCATTCAAACATTGGCAAATATTGCTAATGACTGGTAAGTCAAGTTCATCAGACCCACCTGATGCAGTTTATCATTTAGTCACATGACTGAACATTTAGTCATCCCCCCCAAAAAATATATGCAGCTTGATTTTCTCTGAAAAATCACATTCATGTCTGTAGTTCTTATATTTATGTATATTTCCCTTTACCTCATAGATCCTCGTTCTCTTTTTATTTACTGAACAGGCACTGTCAAGAACAGCCGTCGCTCTTCCTACCTGCTGGCCATCACAACTGAGCGCTCCAAGTCTTGTGATGAGGGGCTGAACACATTCAGAGATGAAGGCCGTGTGTTTATGTGAGTGTTTGAGACCCTTATGCTGGAGGAATGTTCTAGAGACATAGCCTGTTCTGGTTTACCTGTTGAATTTAAATGTGTAATAAGCATATATTGCTTTGTTTGTCAGTGTACTTCACAGTAATTACTATGTAATAATAACAATAATTATAATAATAATAATAATAAAGTAATTATCAAACAATATATACATCACATTATGTAAATAGCAGTTAACTGATGTTTTCTTTTTCTAATGTTGTATTCCCTCTACAGGAGATTACCAAAAAGAGTCAAAAGCTTTTTTACAGAGGGTGTAAGTTTATCCATATCCTTCACAGTATAGCAGGTTTGTTTTGGTCAGAATGTAAATTTATTCTGTGGATAATTGTGGGTATCTCTTTGTTCAGTCCCTCGAGAGTCTGCGAGCGGCAGAGGAAGCGCGCTCCAAACGCCACTCCACCTCTGAACTCGGCAACATCACGCTAACGGATATCAGAAAAGAGGGCTGGCTGCACTACAAACAGATACTTACAGAGAAGGGCAAGGTCTGACTCATGTTCACTCCTCCCTACTGATTGGTTAATTCAGCCAAATAGTGCAAACAAAGCAAACAATTAAATATTGTGTGCTAATTGACACAGCTTAGATTAGTATATATATTGTATATAAATATTTTCCAAATTCCTCCTGTATAAAGAGAAAGGGGTATTTGTTATTGACATATATTAAGTTTAGCAATGTTATTAACATTTTAACAATGGTCTTAACAGTCTTCCATGTCCTCATAAAATTATCCACTGAACATGCTGATAAAGACTGATGAGTATCAGCAGTATATTCCTAATAATGGTTAGTGAGAGAGTACTTTAACCTGATATGGTCAGTTCAGCTGAATATTTACATTTACATTTATTCATTTAAGAGACACCTTTATCCAAAGCGACTTACAAATGAGGAAATGCATGCAATTATGCCACCAACACATTTTGCAGAAGGGCTTAAGAGCACCTGTGAGAAAGCCTGAAGCCACACTTACAAAGTACACACTTAGAGATAATGTGGTAAAAACCTTGTGGAGCACATCTTATCAGCATTTCTGTGATTCTGTCTTTTCCATACAGAAAGTTGGTGGTGGTATGAGGCCATGGAAACGGGTCTTCTCTGTGCTGCGCTCCCATTCACTCTTTCTGTACAAGGACAAGCGTGAGGCAGTGCTCCATGGAGCTGGGTCATTAGGCCACGGTGGCGGTGGTGGTGGTGGTGAGGATGAGCAGCCTATCAGTATCCGTGGCTGCTTGATTGACATAGCTTACAGCGAGACGAAGCGGAAACACACACTACGACTCACCACACAGGACTTCTGTGAGTACTTGCTGCAGGCAGAGGACCGGGACGACATGTTGAGCTGGATCCGCATCATCCGTGAGAACAGCAAGACTGACAACGAGGTAAGTCAGCCACGCATCATTCACCTCTATGCTAATCTACACTCACCGAGCACTTTATTAGGAACACCTACAGATATACCTACTCTTTCATGCAGTTATCTAATCCGCCAATCAGTGGCAGAAGTGCAGTGCATAAAATCATGCAGATACGGGCCAGCAGCTTTGAGTAATGTTCACATCAACCATCAGAATGGGGAAAATGTGATCGCAGTGATTTTGACCGTGGCATGACTGTTGGTGCCAGAGAGGCTGGATTAAGTTTTTCTATAACTGAGGGCGCACGGTGGCTTAGTGGTTAGCACGTTCACCTCACACCTCCAGGGTTGGGGGATCAATTCCCACCGTGGCCCTGAAAGACATGCATGGTAGGCTGATTGGCATGTCCAAAGTGTCTGTAGTGTATGAATGGGTGTGTGAATGTGTGTGTGATTGTGTGCCCTGCGATGGATTGGCACCCTGTCCAGGGTGTACCCCTGGGTCGATCGACAGGGTCGATGCTGGGATAGGCTCCAGGTTTCCCGTGACCCTGAAAAGGATAAAGCGGTATAGAAGATGGATGGATGGATGGATGGATGATCTCCTGGGATTTTCACACACAACAGTCTCTAGTGCCATTAAAAAAAACACAGACTGGTTGAACCTGACAGAAAGGCTACAGTAACTCAGATTACCACTCTGTACAATTGTGGTGAGCAGAAAAGCATCTCAGAATTCACAACACGTTGAACCTTGAGGCGGATGGGCTAAAACAGCAGAAGACCACATCAAGTCTTCTGTCAGCCAAGAACAGAAAGCTGAGGTTGCAGTGGGCACTGTTCAAAACTGGACAATTGAAGACTGGAAAAATGTAGCCTGGTCTGATGAGTCTCGATTTCTGCTGAGGCACACAGATAGTAGGGTCAGAATTTGACACCAACAGCAGGAATCCATGGACCCAACCTGCCTTGTGTCAACAGTCCAGGCTGGTGGAGGTGGTGTAATGGGTTGGGGAAAGTTTTCTTGGCACACTTTGGGCCCGTTAATACCAATCAAATCATCACCAATCATCACTTGATTGCCACAAATTATTTGAGTATTGTTGCTGACTATGTGCTTCCCTTCAAGTCCACAATTTACCATCTTCTAATAGTTTCTTCAGAATGATAATGCACCATGTCATGAAACAAAAGTCATCTCAGACTGGTTTCATGAACATGACAATGAGTTCAGTGTTCTTCGCTGGTCTTCCCAGTCACTGGATCTGAATCCAATAGAACACTTTTGGGATGTGGTAGAACGAGAGATTCACAGCATGAAAGTGCACCTGAAAATCTGCAGGGATTAGGTAATGCAATCATGTCAACATGGACCAGAATGTCAAAGGAATGTTTCCAACATCTTGTGGAATTCATACCATGAAGAATTGAGGCTGTTTTGAGAGCAAAGAAAGTTCCTACCCAGTATTAGTATAGTGTTCCTAATAAAGTGCTCAGTGAATGTATATCATATTTCCAATAGCAACGATGGTCTGTAATGTTCTTTTTTTCCAAATGTTTGTAATATGTATATTAAGTATTAGTTAATGAAGTATTTATCTTTTCATAGGAGCTTGGTTTTTCCAGACAGGCCCTCATCAGTAAGAAACTAAACGATTACAGGAAACAAAGGTAAGCTGATAAAGTGTAACTCCGCTATAGAAATAATGTATAAACCAGCGGGTTGATAGAAGATATGGGAAAATGATCATATCCTGACAGCATTTTCACAGTACGCAGTATACTATATATTCAAATCCTATGAAAAAGAAGTGCAATTGGTCAGTGTTATACAAGTACAGATAATATCTGTAATATCTCAGGAAAGGGTTTTCAGACAAGATTATTGCGATAATGTTATATGGTCATATTACCCAGCATATATTGCAGTGTGAGTGTCTGTCACACAGCAAAATCACCAGTGTTGATTTAACACTCACAGTGTTGAATTCACACCCTACAGTGTTTATATAAGTCCACTGGACTCATATAAATACTCTGGGTGTTAATTCAACACTAGGGATTTTACTGTGCATGCACATCATCTCTTATTATTGTGTCTGTCTGACATCCACAACAGCCTAACAGGTACTAAGCCAGACACTTCTCCCAGAGTCCACAGGATGATGCAACCATTTCTCCTCTCAAAGACGGACAGCAGCTCAGGAGTGAACCGATCCCTAAAGACAGAGAGCAAAGGTTAGTCCTACACAGTCATATTGAAGAACACACGAGTCAGCATGCATCCCTGCACAGCAAAGAAGTGACTAGTTAAATGTGTCCCTAACCACACTCTGTCTCTTTCTATTAGAGGAGAGCAGTCCCCCTAAGGCTACATGGAGTATCAACATTATGAAAAAAGGAAAGAAAGCAGGGCCTAAGGCCTTCGGGGTTAGACTTGAGGACTGCCCTCCGGGAGCCAGTAATAAGGTGAGTCGATGTGCAACAGTAAAGTAACACTGAAGAGAGACTTATGTGGCAAAATTCGTTGCTCTGATTATTGAGAGGACCTTTTGAGTCTGGTTCGTCTCAATGTTTATTCTTTATTCCATCTTGGACTTTTCCTTGCTACTTTCCCTCTGAAATTCTCATTATGGATCTAGATCAGGATGTCTGTTAAGCTGAATGTCTGAATTGAATAAAATTTAAATGAAAAGCTTTGGTAAGTAAATTTGAACAATTTAGTGTTGGAAAAATTCCAGCCGTTGTATTGGCAGTAAAGTGTATTGGATGTATTTTGGGTTTGTAGTTTGTGCCTCTGATAGTGGAAACCTGCTGCAACCTGGTGGAAGAGATGGGTTTGGAATATACAGGGATCTACAGAGTGCCAGGGAACAATGCCATGGTGTCCACCCTACAGGACCAACTCAACAAGGGCATGGAGATCAACACTGCTGAAGAGGTAAGAAACACAGACAGACAGATACAGAGTAAGCCAGAGAAGTGGTACCAGTCTCACATGTGTTATTTCTCCACAGAGATGGCAGGACCTGAATGTAATCAGCAGTCTCCTTAAGTCTTTCTTTAGGAAGCTTCCAGAACCTCTTTTCACTGATGGTAAATGAGTTCCCTACAGTCATATTCCAGCACTTATTTCACTGTGTGTAGGAGTGTGTCTGCTCACATTGCTCGCTGCTGCCCTCTGCTTTCAGACAAATACAATGATTTCATCTACGCCAATCGGTTAGAGGACGCTGGAGACCGGTTGAAGACAATGAGAAAACTGGTAGGAAGATACAGTTTGTAATTGCGGCGTGCTAAAGAAATGTTGTATTTCGTTGATGAACTTTCAGCAATAATAGTGTTCACTTGCATATTTAATTTTTTTTTTTACTTCCCTGGTAATGTTGTCTTATTGTGTTTTCTGTGTCTCTTTCACAGATTCGTGACTTACCTGATCACTGCTACCACACACTTAAATTTCTGATCAGCCATCTTAAGCGAGTGGCTGATCACTCAGAGAAGAATAAGGTGGGGTGTCATTGGTTACCATACTAGTCAAAATAAACCCAGCGAATTAGACTCACTATTTGTAGAACGACAATATAAATGTTTAATAGGTTTTTGGCTCTGGCCATGTACAACATCAGACCGAGCAGGCTCTTCATCATTTATTTAATTAGAAATAAAATCATAAAGGCCTACTCATTTTAAGCATAACATTTCAGTTGGACTAGGGATGTCAATTTACACAAATTTCCATGGTCGATCAGTTAAATTAATAATCAATTAATCGATTAATTGTTAGCCTTAATACCGCAAGATATGTCTACTGCAGTGGCATATAGCCACCAGCATGACGGTGTGTGAAAACACCAGCTTCCTCAACCAAAAGAAAAGGTTTTTTACTTTAAATAAGAGGCTAGTAGGACTGTAAAATGAATCGATGTGATTATGATAATTTGATAAAGGGACTTATTTAATAACCAAATATAATGACTATAATATACAGTGTGTCACTAACGCCGTCTCAGATGCACGCTCTGGCAACAGAGTGCATGTGAGCCTATTCATATTATGTGCGTCCATGTGAACAAATCAGTTGTTTTGTTAATATAAGTGTGTTATTTTCTTCCCAAATGTGCACAGGATATTGTGCATATTCGGAGAATACGAGAAAGCATACTTTTACTCATGAATGTCCATAACGTGTTACAGGCCTACATCATTTAGTTATTACTTCAGCGGTCCTGCTTGAAGTTGAGACGTGCATACCTCACATGGATAACATTTCATTATTTATATATCACATGTTCAGAAGCTAAACGTACCCGTTAGATGACATGCTAATCCATTACAGAAGCCATTCTTGACAGAATGTTGTAGTCCGTCTGAATTAAAACGATCAACTCTCAACTATTGATCAACTGTCGATAGGCAGCATGTCATTTGCAAACATTTTACACAGTTCAGTTTTTCCTTGTGCCTTTTGAGCTCCAGTTTTTTTCCCCCCAGCTAAAACGGAGGTTATTGTTGGTTGTGTAGTTCAATATCCACTTTTTCCAAACGGTATATCATGGTGCTCGTTGTTTTATTGTGTTTTAAAACACAATCACAATGTTTGCAGTGAACATTATCACCATTTAAACTAAAATGATCCCAAACGTAACTACGACGCGCTCGCTTCATTTTCCCGTTTTGCGCATGAGCCGGCACGCGCCTCAAAACTACACACTCTAATAATGACCTTGCTTAATCGACCATCGATAAGTTTTATAGATTAAATTATTAAAGACAATTAATCAATTAATCATTCGCATCCTATAAAAACAGTATCCAGATCCAGATATTAGTGGTGTGATACATACGACACATCCAGTGGTGGTCAGGTAACTGAGCTCCATAGAATTTTAATGAAATCACACAGTCACATTTCCTGTACACTGTGCACTTCCAGATGTGGGCCACTTCAGGCAGTGATGCGGCACTGCTGGCTTTCTTTTGGCCCGGACAAAATGGATATAAGCCTGAAGTGGCCCACATGTAAAATAGCAAATATGGCCCAAATATCCAAAATCACAAGTGGCAATGTGTAATCTGGATGTGACCCAAAATTGGCCCATGTGGTAACTAGTGAATATGGCTCAAATATCACAAAACAAATGTGGGCCAACTTTGGCAAAAATGTGGCACATGCGGCATGGCTATGACTTGCTTGTCACCTAAATCTGGCCTAAAACAGGAGCAGACCGCCCAAGTGCCATCTTTCCACATGGTGTGTGGGCCAGATGAAAGTGTCAGGTGTGGGCCGGATCTGGGCCACAGCAGTTTTGCTATCTGGGAATCATGACCTACAAAGGTGTCATGATTTTGTAACCTGTAGTTGCATAGGAAAAATGTTTTTGCTAGTTAGTGATTCTCTGGATAACAAAAACAGTGATGGTGTCTAATTACACCTGAACAACTTCATCTGTCCCAGTCTGTGATGTTTAATTGATACTGATATATATTTTTGCATCGGATTTCCTGATAAAAATGAAGCACGCTGTTGTGCCACGACACATCCAGTGTGAATTCAGGGTTTGATCATCATTCATCATCATTCAGGGTTTGATCATTTGAACACTAATTTAGTCACTAAATTAAGTCTAATCTGCCAAAAAAAAAAAATAAAGTTATTACACTATGAACTCAACCAATCCACCCAATCATGAAGTATTTATCATGTTAATGGACCAACTGAGTTCTGGCCCAATGACAATATATGGATGCCCTGATTACTGTTGTGGGCTGCAGCCTTGGCTAGTCTGTGCATTAATCCGCCTCTGGATACATCAGGAGTACGACATCACACATGAGAGCCTCAGGCAGGAGAAGCTCTCAAATCATTTGAAGAGGAAGATCTAGTGTAGCACTAATGAGCTGCCTACATAGAGATCACAATGTTCTATTTGATTTGATTTCATCAATCAAATCACAGCCGTGTGACCTAGCTTCTGCATGCAAGATTTAATAATATTCCATATTAATAAAGTAGACCAGCTCCTGTCAGCTATAGCATGTAGAATGTAGTCCTGGTCTACGGTTTACATCATTTAGTTACATGCAGTTTCTATCAGACTCTTGTGTGTTTGTCTTATTTGAATCCCATTTTGTTTATTAGCCTACAATAAACAGTGTGTAGGCATATCTATACGCATTTGTACAAGTATGAACTTGAAGGTTTGTGAAAGTTTGTGAATTATTTTATAGTATCCTGCTTGACGAATAATTACACATAGGCCTAATAAGAGGTGTGAAAAGTCGGTGTGACACTGCCCCCTGGTGGAACATGACATGGTAATAAAGTAGAAAAACGTGGACATCACATATTGAGGCATTTTCATTAATAAATGTTCAAAATGTCCTAACATTTTGAATTTCATGAGCTATTGACAGCTGTGTGTCTCATGCCATTTCTTTATTGTGTCTATCCGTCTCTGTCTTTCTCTTAGATGGAGCCCAGAAACCTTGCTCTTGTGTTTGGTCCCACGCTAGTGCGTACCTCAGAGGACAATATGACGGACATGGTCACTCACATGCCTGACCGCTATAAGATTGTGGAGACTCTCATTTTGCATGTAAGTGCCACAAGCTTTGACATTTCTTTCCCTTCCCTTTCTAAAATCCTTGACATATTTTCATTTATAATAACTATCTGTTTACTTTAAACAAATTTAGTCAAAATATGGATGCATCTCTTGAATTGTATTTGACTCTCTCTTTCTTGCAGCATGCCTGGTTCTTCACTGACGAGCTGATGGATAAAGATGAGAAGGTACTGTCTGTCTGTTTTGTACATTTACCTGGCAGCTAGGAGCCGAGTCATTGCAAAAACAGTACACTCGTTACACACCTGGTTGCGCAAAGCTTTTAATCTAAAACAGATTAAAGCTGTTATATTGGTTTATGCTGTGCATTTGTAGGCATCTTTAGATTTATTTCATTTCTCGTCTGCCATCTCATCTCATTTTACCGGTCTTGAAACCAGATCAACCAAAGCTCTTCACAACAGGCAGAACCGGTCATCAGAAATTTACAATTTACAATTTAGCATACGTTCATCTGTAACGTTCGTTCAAGCTAGCAGCCTTGGAAGAGTATTCACACAGAATATGATATACAACAAATTCCACGTAGAACAAACACTTACATCTGTTTCACACCTGAATCTTCATTCCGCTCATGCTACATGCTGAGACTCTGCTGCTGATTTGCTCATAAATGTCCGCATCTATGACTGTATAATTTGATGGACTGTTTCACCCACAGCATAAATGGTCAGCTGCTCCTTTATTTCTAAATTGCTCCAGTTTCCAGACAATCGTCCTGTTCTTTTTCTTTGTTGGCTTTTTTTTTTTTTTAATGTTTTCTCTTTGGGGTGCTAATCAGCCATCTCAGAGACTGTCGGTGCATAGTAGGATAAATAGTCATTAACGTGACAGTCTCCTTCCTCGTAACATATTGGTTCACCAGGGTGCCTTTGAGATAATCTCCTGGGAAATGATCTACTAGATCTCATCCTGATTGATTGCCACATCATCACGTCTTTGATGTTGAATTTTGTCTCTGGCTTATGTTCTGACTTACCTTTTTCCAGATGAATTACCACTGATTTCCCTGATAAGTGCATATATGGAAGGAGACTAATAGATGCTCTTTCACTAAAACTGTTGTATTGTGAGAGCTGGGCATCCTGATTATAATGAAAGTGCTTGCTTACAATATTAAGAGCTCTCAGGCAGATCTCTCGCGCAATTTCAAAGCCAAGCAAGACTGCTTTATCAAATTAGACTCTTCTTAGAATTTGCCATGTTGCTGTATCAGTGTTCTTCAAAACCTTGGGACTGGCATGTGGATTAATATCTTAATGAGCTCTCTCTGTTTTGCAGACCCCTGAAGACCAACGGGACGAGCAGCCCATTCCAAATATCGACCACCTCCTCTCCAACATTGGCCGAACAGCGCCACTGGGGGACGCCTCAGGTGAATCCTACAGTTTACTTGATTCTTTTGCTGCTTCAGGTGCTCTGCCACTTAAGTTCTTTAACTTTGTAGACATTTACTTCTTTTCCAAGCTTTGTGTACTTTACTCCACTAGTTTTATTTTTCCTCTTTGTTGTAATCTGACCTTAAACTCTTCTTTGCCAACTTCTTCTCTGTCTCTTTTTCTGTCTCTTTTCGGGGCCTCTCTTAATTCTGATCCTAGCCGTGCCAGTGGAGCAAACTCTGCGGTAGGAGCAGGATTTACACCTAACACTGTGTTTGTGTGTTTGGGATGCTTAAAGGATCTGCAGCGTCCAGTAGTCATGCATAATAAACCTTTCAGTTAGCAATGATATGTATGATAATATTGATCAACTTAACGTAAACTCACGTCAGGCATCAATCACTGTAAAGATATTTTGAATAAAGGAAAAGTTATCTAATATTTCCCGTTATGAGATTATTATATAACATATACAACACCACGAAGTCCATTTGAAGATATATTTTCTAGAAATATTACAAGATTACAATTGTCTTATTATTAGAATAATGACAATTTCAAGCTTGAAATGAGTAAAATATATTTAGAAAGAGGCTTAATAAGCTTATGTTTGTTTAAAATGATAAAGTTAAAAGTTATATTTGTTTAAAAAAAATCTAATGAACAGAAATGTTTTTGCCTATATTCAATATACAGGGTGTCCCAAAAGTCTCCATACATAAGGGACTATGTTCGCCAACGCTGAGTCGGTTCTGCCTTCGTCAGTGGATGTCGGTCCACAACACTTCCAGTCTTTTTGTTTTTTTAACTGTCCATCGCAGCCTTGCGACAGCTTCCCAATCCGGCCATGAGAATGATTTCAGTACGCTGTCAAAGGCATTCTTGAAGGATATCTTTCTGTCTGTATCTAAATCTATCTATCTATCTAAACTAAGTATATATATACTAAGATATTTTGCTAAAAAGTGTTCATTTCCCTTGTGTATGGAGACTTTTGGGACACCATGAAGTTTTACTTGCTATCATTTTTTGCAATAATAGAAGAAACCTTTCAGATCTTCAGTCGTCATCATATAGGAAAATATGAATTAATTCCATAATACATTTTTTTCAAAAGTACGTTTTAATCAAGCATATGGAACAGACAGTTCACCTTTGTTTATCCAGCTCTGCAAATTCCTGACTTCTCTCTTTTCTCCACCTGCACAGATTCCACTAACAGCGATTCAGCTAAATCCAAGGTAACATTCTACATTTTTTATTTAAACATCAGCACTGTGTGACATTACTGTGACCTCTGAAGCCTAAACATGATTGATTCTCTGTGGCAGGGATCTACGATTTCAAAGAAAGATGTGAGCGCCAAGGATTTCCTTCCCCTGTCCATCATATCTGCTGTGACCCGGAAGAGGAAGAAGCATAGGAGTGCCTGCCCTACAGACAGCAGTAGCGATGAGGACTCCGAGCACGAGCCGGTGAAAGCCAGCAACTATGGAGAGCTGAGCGAGAATGCGGGGAATGAGACGGATGGAGGTCATGAGGAGAGTAAGATAGGGTGTGCGACCCAAAGCACAGGAAGTCAGACGCCAGAAGTAGATGAAAAGGATGTAGAAGGAAAACGGATGATGGAGTCGCACGAGGGAGGAGAACAGGAGGGAGGAGGGAGGGAGAGTACAGGTAGCCAGCAAGAGGACGATGGTATACGAGTGGATGTCAGCGTGAGTGCGCAGTTAGGGCAAGAGCAGCCACAGCGGCCTCGCAGCTTCCTCTACTCCCACCAGAATTCTCCAGCGCAGAGCGTCACAGACCAGTCAGCCAGCTCTCCCTCGTCCCCCTGCTCCAGCGATGCCCACAGACTCAGCCAGGTCAACTCAGCAAGCCGTAAGAAGCTGCGTGGCGAGAGGGCACGCCCTCGCTCTTTATATGAGGAACCAGGTCTGGAGCGGGCTGTGGGTCTGGCCCGAGTCAAAGCCTCACTTGTGCGCGGCCAAGAGAGGCTGCGTCAGGCCATGTCCCCCAGCAGAGACCCCTCTGTCCAGCCGAGTTGGCTGAGTCAGGTACATGCCAACTTCCTTTCCTCTGCCAACGACTTGTGGAGGTCAGGGACTCAGCGGCGACATGCTTCCCCAGAGACGCGCCGCAGGCGGAGAGACTGGAGACGCCATACAGTGGTGGGGAATAGCGGGGAAGGCTAAACAAGGACATCTAAACACCCTGAATCCTAATGCATTAACACATTGAAGGGAAATAAAGCACACTACTCAGATATCACATGTGAAGGCAGAAGGTTCAAGTCTTAAAAATGAAGGAAAGCTTGGCTAGAGATGAATCCATTTCGGTTATTAATTGCATATTTGCACCATGCCGAAAGCAAGTGTTTCACATAACATTTATGCAATAAAGGCTTTCGGCATTCTGCACCGGTGCAACAAATAACTCGAGGAGGGCACTTCAGCTGAAAGAGCAGGATCCTCACTGCACATCCTCAAGACTTTGCACTGCACCTTATCAGCAACACCAAACACAAAATGGCTCCCGACTTCAGGTGCAATTAGAGAGCTGTGGAGTAGCCATAACAGTCAGTACATGCTGCCACTCATAATTCATCATTCACAACCATGTACATGCGTTGCTAAAAAGGGTCTGGTGTGATTCACAAACGTGTCTTGTTCTCCTGCACCCTTTCCCCCCCAAATAAACAGTCTTCCCTTGTACGAGTGGAAATGACAGTATTACTTACACACGGAGCGGTTGTGGCAAAAACAGCTGAAAGCAGCTGCACTGAAATATGACATAAACTTACCTTCAGCTCTGGTGTGCCAATCAATCTCATTCTTTCTCTTCTGTGTTTTGCCCTACAATACTTGTTCTCCTCTGGTGGCTTCGAGAAGCCGCCATGACAGTTTTCTTTTTTTAATCATGTTTGACTAGTTATCACTGCCAACCTCATGTCATGTCATGTCATGTATGACCTAACATGTCTGTCCTGTGTGTTATATTGCCTTTGTCCTGTGCGTGTACATTTATACACTATGTGGGTGATCATGTGGACCAATATATATATATATTTTTTTTTTGTAACAGTTGTACAAAGCTTTACAAAGTTAACCTCCGTGTACAAACGACACATGGTTGTTCTGAATTGTCCCTTCTTTTTTTTTTTAAAACTGTTACATAAAAGATGTCTTATTTCTATGTATGTATTCATTTCAAAGGGAGAACATCAGGGAGATGAAAGAAAATACATGATGAAGACAGACTGGTATTGACATTCATTACAGGCAAATGGATCCTGCTGCACTGAACCGAGTTTACCCGACAAATACAGACTAACGTTGCGAACGAGCAGACATTTAGGAAGACGGTCAGTGACAGCTGTTTATATTCCAGAACAGTTCTCTGTGAAATATATAGCCTAGCTCATTCCAGGGCTGAGGTGGATGTACTTTATTAAATAAAGATCAATAAGATGAAAGAAAGAAAGAGTGACGGCAGACAAAACAGATGCAGATGCAAAATTCTATTCAAATGTTAATGAATTTGTGATGACTGCACATTTCTCTTCGCATCACTGGAATCCTAAAGCACAAGAGATTACAGCATTGAATTGCATCCATTATAGAGAGACATTTCGCAAGCATGACCTGCACTGATAAATAAGAGAGGCAGAAAAGGAAGCGAGAAACAGAAGGAAGCTTTTCTGCGTCAGACTAAATATGATGATGAAGGGAATCATGTTACTATGAGACGAGATAAGGCAAGATTTGAGTAGGCCACATATAAACACTGCATACTACTGCACTAAATAGTAGGTCTGTGTCAAAATGTTGAG
Source organism: Stegophilus panzeri (assembly GCA_024331685.1). NCBI lineage: Eukaryota > Metazoa > Chordata > Actinopteri > Siluriformes > Trichomycteridae > Stegophilus > Stegophilus panzeri. The sequence goes on along the minus strand of JANDJT010000032.1, from coordinate 17,216,957 downwards.
TCCACACAACCACAGTGCGGCCTCTATTTCATTTTTTGTTAGTTTTGCACAGGAATACTCGGATTAGGATGTGACCAGTATGTTATTAAACTCTGAGCCTTGTCCTGCAAGTCCATCTATTAAAAAAAAAAAAAAAAAAAAAGCATCACTGGTAAGATGTGAAATAAACCCATTTTTAAATAATAGTAAAATAATAATTTAATTTATATATTTGGATGAAAACAAATGCCAGTAACGGTTTTCCACAGTTTTATTAGCCCACATACTGCCTTGGTCATGCATTAATAAATGTATAGCAGAATATCAGGTGCACCAGCAGAAAAATACCAAACAGCTCATTTACTGGGATTGATGGGACAAAAAACACGTTTTATGGGAAACTTTACAAACGTGTGTATGACAATGTGTTGGTTTTTTTTTCCTTCCTCGTGCAGTATGAACACGTAACTGATCCAGAAGTATTAACTCTAAAACCAAAATAGTCTTTTTTTTTTTCCTTCTCTTTTTTTTTTTTTTTTTTTATAAATCCAGTCACGTGTGGCAAAAAAAAAAAAAAAAAAAAACCTAACCTACTTTACAACGAACTAACCATTTTTTTGTGGGAACTCACATACAAATTCAATATTTAAAACTTGTCAGAAAAACAAAACAAACCATGAACGTTACCTTTCTGGCCGAAAAGCGCATCACATTATTAACTACCGTAGCTTTACAGTAAGACAACGGATAAGATCAGCGGACAATAATAAATCAGGAGGGAAAATAATAATAATAATGATGATGATGATGATGATGATGATAAAAGAAACAAGGAAAGATGTTGAGTGTGTGTCCGTCACTGTGAGCCCGAGCCCTCGGCGTGTCCTTTCTCGGGCTGTGAGGCGGTAGAGCCGTTGAGGGCGCGTGCCGCGGTGTGCTGGTGGCTGTGAAAGAGCAGCTCGCTGTTCACCGCTCTCAGTCTCTCCAGCTCGCTCTCCAGCTCGTGCACGCGCTGCGCGCTCTCGCCCGGAGCCGCCGGATTTCTCCGCGCGCGCCGCAGCCAGTTGTTCTCCTCCTCCAAGCGCGACATACTCTTCTCCAACTCCAGGTACTCCCTCACCAGTTCCTGTTTGGACATGTTCTGCAGCGTCTCTACGTGGTACCGCTCGTAGGTCTCGGAAAAGTCCCGCTGCAGAAACTCTCCCCCTGCGCCCCCGGCTCGGCCCATGCCGTCGCTCTCGCCGCCTTCTCCGCCTTCACCTTCTTCTTCCTCCTCCTCCTCAGGGTCGAAGTCTTCCTCGCTGGCCGTGTCTTCGGACCGACTTGCGCCGAAAGACTTGCGGTTGCAGCGCTCCGTGTTCAGGTCGGGTTCCTCTCGGTCGTGCTCCTCCATCAGGAACTGAGTGGTGTTGTAGGGAGCCACTGGCAGACCTTTAGCGAACATCTCGGCTCGGACCCGCGACGCGCGCGCGCTCTCCCGCTCGTCCAGCTCCTTCTTCTCCTCCCAGGTCAGTTTGAAGTACGGCTTCCAGCGGCGCTTCTTCTTGGACGGTCGCCGCCGGTGCTTCCTCTTGCCCTGGCGGCCGTCCGGTGCGCCCTCGGAACTGCAGCCGGACCTCCTCTTATTCCGGGGATCCCGCTCGCCCTGCGCTTTACTGGACGTCTTTTCAGTCGCGTCTCCGTCGTCACCGGCAGCGTCGCCAGGCTTAGGCTCCGGATCGCTCCTCTCCCGAGCGCGGCACATGGGGTGCGTGTCTCCGGAGACGAGTCCGGGACAGAACTCCGGCGGATTTCGTTGCACTTGTTTCTCCGCGATGACACTATGCGTGTCGTCTCTCGGGCGCCCCCTATCGCCAGCCTCCGGCGCAGCGTCGTCTTTACTCAGCTCCATAACTGTACACTCCCACCTGAAGGAGATAGAAGTTTGTGATCAGAGTGATGATCGCACAGATTTCTTCAAAACTCACCAGTCAACCAAACTAAGACATAACGAAAAGAAAAAAAAAGATATTGTAAACAAAGCGTCAGGTTACATTAATAAAAAAACCACAACACAGTTTCAAAAAGTGGACAGTAAATTAATGTTTCTATTATAATTAAGACTATGTATCATATCAACGAATTAACTCCAAAAAGTCACGATCGAATAAAACTCACCGTTTACCTCAAGTCTATCGTTTTAGTTATTATGCTACTTGAGACTGTTAATGTTAACTCCTTCCGCGCCGTTTACAAATAGCTTTCTTGACAGAACCGAGTACATTTCTATCCGTTGTAAACTCCTTTTCGCTTCTGCTACGGAGACGAGTGTTGCTTGTGAATTTATTACCTCCCCCAAGCAAAGGGCGCATGCGGCTAGTCCTGGTTTTTTGCTATATCTTGGGACTTGAAGTTCAACTCGCCACTGACCTATAACAAAGGGTCTCACATAGACCTACATTTCCCACAATTCACTGACTGTTTTCAGTCCCGACCGAGACACGCCCACTCTAGAACTTCATTGGCTCAAAAGTTTTTTCTGCCGTTGCTTCCTTGAAGAAGCACCTTGATTGGCTGTTTGCTCAGTCAATCCGTCTGAAAGCCGTCCCGGGTGTTCTAGTGGACGCTACCAACAGCTTTGAAAAGGGTACCGATGTTCTCTATAGAATGAAAATATATTACAAATCTCGGTTACTGAAGCCAAAATAATATAATAGACTGCAAATACAAACACGCCGAAGTACGGAGTTCATAACAGAACCTCATAATATTGACAACTCGTTTGCGTTATGGTCCACTGGAAAAGACGCACATACCTCGAACCTCTGACGTGATTAAAGGCTCTTCATCCACAAAGTAGTTCTTATTCACGGCAGTGCTTTAGCCATTGAGTATCTAGTGTCGTGTGTGTGTTCATGTCGTTAACGAATACGCAAATTTCCACAGCCAAATTGATTTTTTACGTCGAAATGCGACGTTATTTCTCTACCAAAAAAAAGAGAGAGAGAGAGAGAGAACCAACGTTTAATAAGCGTCTTTTCTAAGACATCGAAAGTATTTACCGTGAATATGAGAAGAGAATGCGGGGCGTTAGCTTTTCTGTTTGCCTGCTAGCCAGTGAAGTGTTTAGCTAAGCTAGCTAGCTACATAAACGGCGGCTATACCAAGTCGTGCAAAGAATGCCAACACTTAAAGAGTGTGTATCTAAGAATAATGTCAATAAAAGGCAGTTTGTTGCGTCTCCCACATGAACAAAAAGAGGTCTTCCAATATTCACCAGCAACAATGGCTCTGATAGCAAACGTTCCTTCTTTAAAGCTAGGTTATTTAGCGAGCTACGTTAACTAGCTAGCGAGCTTGTCAGTTTGTGTAAACTAGCTTTTGTATATTTCTAACTAGGTTAGTTTCGGTGGAGGAAGCGAACTGTGAAGTAGATTTCCCTTCAGCAAAAAAAACTGCGTGTTTATCTCCACACTATGATACCCTAAATAGGTTAGCTACGTAGCTAGCTAGTTACCAAACAGAGCCTGCCCTGACTCGCCAAGAAGCCATTTCCTCGCGAGGGAAGTTAAACTAGCGTTAGCTTCACCACAGCTGCGCCTTCATAACAAAACATAAGGCCTGTTTTTTTTTTTGTTTGTTTGTTTGGTTTTTTTGGCAGGATATGGTGTCCGAACAGTTAAATTGTTTATTTTATAAATGTACCACTGGAAACGCGATAAGAAGTCAACCGATACACATCTGAAAATAAACCTTTTCACGTCGAATACACTGGACAGCTTTGCACCTTTTCGCTAATCAGCGTGGCTGCTCTTGTCTAAGACGAGGCTGTTTACTATCAGTTGGGTTGCACTACCACGGCAATGGCGCTCGACCAGGACTCGGTTTTAGTTCATTATCACGGCCTCATTTCGTAAATAAAACGAACAAGCCATGTCGCTGATGCAGCAGGGCATGAACCAGATGATAACAGACAATGCGCTGAAATGACCCTCGGCCGTGTTTTTGCGTAAATTCAGTGTTTATGGCAGTATTTAGATGGATTATAAGATACATTACAAACGTGTATAAAACAAAAAGCAAATCCGTGTTAACCTCCACACGCACCCAAAACTGTTGCAAACTATTACAAAGAGCAAATAAAAACGAAATCCTTTTCACTCATGCAAATATATTTTTTTCTTTTGATTCCCTTTGCTCAATCTTAACGCATTTGCATTAAATAATTGCATCACGCTTCTTTTTTTCTCTCTCCATGTGACTCAGTATGTTAGTTTAATACATGCATTTGTAGATTAATGTATAATGCAATCATATATATTTATTTATTTCTTTAGCACTTCTCAGTGTTCTATCAGTGTAGTGTGAATTAAATCCGCTCAGATACTTGAACCCACTGTGAAGTCCACATGAAGGCCATATGTGTAATTTAAGGCTTTCCTGATAAGGAACTCACACATACACGATATGCTGGTGTGTCCATGTTGCCCCTTTGAATAATAACTTAAAGACCAACAACAACA
>JANDJT010000032.1:17158381-17212376 GCA_024331685.1 Stegophilus panzeri | reverse complement strand
AGGAACTCACACATACACGATATGCTGGTGTGTCCATGTTGCCCCTTTGAATAATAACTTAAAGACCAACAACAACATCTGTTTAACAGGGTTTGAAAACTATAATGTCTGTACAATCTAACACCTATAGTTTGATCGATACGGATTTATCCCATTAAAAAAAAAAAGACATAATTCTGTAGTCTTTTAAAAAACCCAACCTGAAACCGTTTCTGCAGTCAACAAGCATCATGAAGTTTGTAAGAGTAACATTAAGACTCACATGAGTTTTTCTTCAAGTTAGATAACATCATTGCAGCACTCGCCCTCTAGTAAAACGTTGCCTGTGTAAAGCTTTAGTCTCACACACCGGTGCTAAATGAATAAGAAAACAGAGAATGCCTACACACTGTTCCTAATGTCCCCCTAGTTTATTTCCAAAGAATCTGTCGAGCCGATTCATTAAGTTGTTCATATTTTAAAAAGCATCCCTGTTTTCTTTAAGCACCTGAACCTCACCATCAAACACTATGTATATTATGTAGTATGATTTCCTTGCATTCATATTATGGACCGAGAAGCTTCTGAGGCTTTTTCTTCCTCTGCTGTAGCCAGAATATCATTCCCTGAGCGATGAAAGGCCAGATCAAAAGCACCAGCAGAGTTCGGCCAGAGACATCAAATGGCCACCATTTCTCCACCTGTGGACGGAAGTGGGATTTCCATTTCACATTTCATACCGTCTTGTTATTCGTACTCAGAAATATGAATCTTTTAAAGTTTTTCCCCCCCTCGTTTTAAAGTCTAGACATTACCTCAGTCTGTGGAGATGTCAACTGCATGTGTCTCCACTGTGCATTTTGAGCCTTAAATGTATTGAAAAAAGAAGGACAGGAGAAAAATGAACAGTTTCCACATGAAGCTCAGAATACGGTACATCAGTTATCCAAAATGTCAATGGATATGGTCATGAAAACTATCACAGTACTGTAGCAATGTAGATGTCCCTAAACTGTGTCCTTGTCAACATTCACATTTACAGTGTAAAATTCTGTTTCTAGTTCTAGTTTCTAGACTGATCTAAGTTGCGTACATCAAAACAGCTGTAAATAAATAAATGGTTAAAATAGTAATTATGCAATATGCAATCAGCAATTATACTGCTGTATAGATTATTAATACAACAATAAGTTTGACGTTTCTGTTTTTGCAAAAGTCTCTTCATTTATGATTGAAGATCTCGGAACTCGGTTTGACTGGGAACATTGTTTACTGTTTTCAAAAATCTTATTACATGTTTATTAATATCTAATACTCATATTGTGTTAAATAATATGCATTTTTATTTGTGCACCCCGCCACTGAGATCATAGTGGCCCACGTTTCATACACATATTACTTTAAATCAACTCTAGCTTCTCTAATTCACTAAACTACTTCCCTAAATTGCTGACGGATATCAGTCCATCAAAAAGCCTAACGGGCCAGAATTACTACTAAACTTAAATAGTTCTAATGCTGATAACTGTTCTACCCAGAAATCTACAGTCAGGTCCTTAAGTATTTGGACAGTGACACAATTTTCATAATTTTGCCTCTTTGCACCACCACAGTGGATTTGAAATGAAGCAATCAAGATGTGATTGAAGTGCAGACTTTCAGCTTTAATTCAAGGAGTTTAACAAAAATACTGCATTAACCGTTTAGGAATTACAGCCATTTTCATGGGCTCAAAAGTAATTGGACAATCGACTGTTGAGCCTGTTTCCTTATTATTTCATGACAAATTAAGGAGATAAAAGGTCTGGAGTTGATTCCAAGTGGTACATTTGCGTTTGGTAGCTGTTTATGGGAATTCTCATGATATGCGGTCCAAAGAAGTGGCGATGCAAGTGAAGGAGGCTATCATAAGGCTGGAAAAAAAACAAAAACAAAACAGACCTATCAGAGAGATAACAGAAACTTCAGGAGTGGCCAAATAAACAAATTGGTATGTTCTTAAAAAAAAGGAATGTACAGCTCAGCAACTCCAAAAGGCCTGGAAGATCACGGAAGACAACTAAAGTGAATGATCACAGAATTCTTTACTTGGTGAAAAAAAAAACATCTAGCCAAGTCAAGAACTGGAGGAGGTAGGCATATCATTGTCAAAGTCTACAATCAAGAAATACCTTCATGAATGTAAATACAGACAGTTTACCTCAAGATGCAAACCACCAAGAACAATAAGGTCAGATTAGACTTTGCTAGAAGTCTTTTTTAGAAGATCTTTTATATAAAAAAAAAAAAAAAAAAAAAAAAAAAAAGCATGCCCAGTAATGGAACAAGATTAACTTGTTCCAGAATGATAGGAAGAGAAGAGTTTGGAGAAGGAAAGGAATGGGGATCCAAAGCATACTACATCATCTGGCAAACATGGTAGAGGAAGTGTTATGGCATGGGCATGTATGGCTGCCAATGGAACTTCATAAATGGCCTAGTCAGTCACCTGACCTCAACCCAATTGAGCATGCTTTTCACTTACTGAAGACAAAACTGAAGGCAGAAAGACCCACAAACCAGCAGCAACTGAAGCTGGCTGCAGTAAAGGTCTGGGAAAGCATGTCAAGGGAGGAAACTTTGCATTTGGCGATGTCCACGGGGTCCAGGCTTGTCAATGACTGCAAAGGATTTGCATCCAAGTATTAAAAATAATCCTTATATTTACAATTATGTTGGTTTGTCCAATTACTTTTGAGCCTGTGAAAATGGAGGGACTCTGTAAAATGGCTGTAATTGCTAAATTATTTATGAAATAATTTTGTTAAAAGCCTTGAATTAAAACTGAAAGTCTACACTTCAATCATATCTTGATTGCTTCATTTCAAATACATTGTGGTGGTGTACAGAGAAATTATGAAAGTTACAAAATTCGTGTTACTGTCCAAATACTTATGGACCCGACTGTTTGTGTTTTATTAGCACTGTTTACATTACATGAATTCATACCATTACCAAAACAGACATTGTACTTTTTTGGTAGTTTTCTTTCACCGTGTCACAGACTACACAAATTGTTTCATTACTTTCACAAGCAGAGCCTTACATTAGCTGCAGCCAAGCCCTCGACCACCTCCAGCCGCTCCATCACGCTCTGCATGTCCTCACGGAGCCTCTGTAGTGCCAGTATGATCTGCTCCTGCACCTGTGTGTCCTGAAGTCCTTCAGTCCCTCTGTCAGGGTTGTGTCCTCCTCGTCCGCCTGATGCCTGCTGCCCTGCTCGTCTACCGCTGCTGTATGGAACACCACCTAGACGCAGGGAATAAATTACAGTTGCATATATAAAATGGCTCCAGCTTGTCTAAATTCAACTGCGAAATTGTTTAGCACTCACCAGGAGCTTCCCTCCAACCATGTCTCATTCCGTCTCTTCCTTGTTCCCTCCTCCTCGGCGGTGGTCCATTTCCAGCCCCCTCTCCACCCTGCCCAACACCCAGCTGGGTCACCTGGAGGGCAGGTGTGTTCACGAGCCGATTCTGCCCGCCGTGTGGCTCAGGAACTGGCTGTTTGTAAGAGGCATGTAAAGTGAGCGCGTGGTGAGCTCGGCATGTCTAACAATAGCACAAGCTGGTGTTGCCAAGCGTGGTAGAAGTTCATACCTTTATGTAGTCCAGCTGCTCCATTGAGTCGCAGAAAATTTCACTCTCAGAGTCGCTAGTCAGCACCAGACCATCCGACAGAGCCACATCTACACACAGGTAGCAGCTGTATCAGTCTGGTTTAATATTGAGTAAATGATGTAAGCATGTTTGTTTGGGACTCATCATGGGTACATGGGTCCTGAGGTGAAAGTGGACTTTGAAGTATTGCAAATTCTTTCCATTCTTTCCTAGAAATACTCCATTTCGCCACATAAACATATGCACTGTTTTCCATTTGGACAGACCTTACTGAACCAAATTTAAAACTTTTGGGCGACCCAAAATGACAATTTTAACAATTACATAATTTTTCCCAAATGTACTAGACCAGACAAGACATGTCTGGTGTCTGAAGTGTGCCTCGTGTTTTGCAAAATTGCACAACCTTAATCCACATTTGTATAGTCCTAGAATTAATCAATAAAAATACCAGATTATTAATACAGTCATCATGCAAATCAAATTGCAACTCTACTCTCCTCCACGTCCTCCATATTTCCACATTTGTTCCTAACCCGAGTCTGATGCTTGTGTGTAGAAACTATGCGCTGAGGAAGAAAATGATTTCAGCCTGAAGATGTCTGTAATTACACATTTAAGTGCTGCAATACTCTTTTGTCCCTTTTTGTACACAACTGTCATAAACCACTTAAGTCTTGTTGTGATCATTTTGGATATGTAATATACACTGGCTGACAGTTTGTTTTGTTTGTGTTCATTGGCAAAATAATATGTAATAACTCAAACACAAAAGAAATCTGTCTAGAAGTTGTTTAAAGTACATGAAGTATTACCTGCACTTTCATTCTGAGGCACATTGTTAAGGACAGGCTCAAGATCCAACTTTTGCTCTCGCTCTTGTTCTCGACTTATTTCTTCTTGTATAGCGTCATCCGCGTCCTCAGCAGGAGTTTCAGTTGCTTCGTTTGCATTTATATCTGTCACAAAATAAAACAACAGATCATATATCAAAAAATAACATTATTTATTTATTTATTTCCCTTTTTTTTTTTTTTTTAAGGTTAAGACATTCATTATTAAATAGCTTTAGTATTCAGTTGCACTTGAACACTAATAAGCCTATACATTTTTTGCTTCCACATACATAATGAACATTAGCATTAGTGCTACTCTATACGTTGATATTTAATTCGATGATATTTCTTGTGCTTTTTGGGCCCAATGTAAAAATGATCAACTTCTCTGTATGTGGTAGTGATTTTAATTTTAAACACAGTTAGCCAAATCGCAAATGGACTTCTATTCACTATATCGTGGCTTGGTTTATTTGTCCTGACAATTATACAAAGCAATTCTTGCAATTCAAATGGTATTTTATTAACAAATTAGGTAGATACATGAAGATTGCTTGAGTAGTTGATTACTCTCGCCACATACTCACCTTGTCTCAGATTCAGTAGTACCTCTGGTGGTCTTGGTAGATCATGAATGACATGGTAGAGTGGCTCAAAATAATGGTAAAAAGAGGCCGTCTTCTCATTTATGGGCATACTGTCTATAACCTTATAAAGAGAATGTGTTATTTCAACAATTTTCCCGAAGCAAATTCACAACAGGAGGAAAAAAACAACACATTAGTTGTATTAGTATGTGTTTTTGTGGGACTTTGTACAAGACAGAGAGAGAGAGTTCAATGAAGTTTTGCACAGAGGATATAACAAAATAAGCATTGCTAACCTCTTGCGCAACTTTCTTCATCTCATCGACATAGGCGGCCATGGCACTCGCACGACTCATGTTTCCAAGCCGATTCCAAGCATCCCTGTAAGCAGAAAATGACTGCACTTGGCAGATGCCTATATTTTCTTATACTAAGCCTAAATTTTATTATAAATACAAGATGACATGCACACCTTAAAGACAATGTAACACGGACACCGTAATCGTAATCACAGTCACATTAATTAATTTATTCATTCATTGATCTTTAGTAGCAGCTTTATCCTGGTCAGGGTGTTGATGGATCCAAAGCCTATTCCAGGAACACTGGGCATGAAGTGGGAATATACCCTGGATGCAGAAGCAAAACTCCAGGGTCTACAGCTGGACCTGATCAAACTCCTCCTATATCTGTAACCCTAACCAACAAGATGCTCAACAACAAGGAACAACACACTTATCAGCAACACACATTCAGCCTGAAACACACCTTTGGACCTTTGGTGTGATTCGGGTAGGATTACCTGGATGAGATCCGACTCCACCTCGTAGACGTTTGGTTCTACGGAGAGGGGTACTTGGGAAACCCTGGATCAAACCCACACATACATGCAGAGAACATGCACAGACACACACACAGTAACCCAATCTCAGGATTGAACCAGGAGGGACTCTGGAGCTGTGCAGTGCAAACTCTACCTGCTGCACCATGATAACATTAGTTACTTTTTTCCCCCTATGCACAGATGTTGGTGTGAACAAAGAAGATGATCATCGTTGGTGGGTAAAATCAACTGCCTTTTGATGGAGGGTTATAAGAATAACAATTTTGATACTGTCGACTCATGTCCGATATACATACTGTATGACCAGGTACGTGGGGGGGATTGAAGAAAGAGAGGGTTTCGACTTTGTCGCCAAGCCAGGTGTCAGTGAGTTGTGTTTATTACAGATAATGATGAACATTATAACACTCACCACTTGTAGCGACCCACAGGGTCCCAGAAGCCCGGGCGAGATGCTGTGCAAGGTCCACACACAGCCTGTTTATACAGGCTATAGAACCGCAGCATCACTTCATACGAAGGCCTGTAGGAACCTGATCATCATATTGAACACAGAAATGTACAGTGCTGTGAATTAACAGTCACTGCTAAGGTGTATTTTGCTACTTAGGTGCTTTACACATCTAATATGGTACCAAACTACCAGCTTGCTCTGTGTTTCTCAGTGAACGTGTAAGTAATTACCGTTTTTGGGCAGGTTCTGGATGACATCCACAGCCGCCTGGAAGCGTTTCTGACACTCTTCAGACTCGGTCGAGGGCAGATGTGCTACTTGGATCTCCATAATCAAAGCCTGAGGCCTGCTGCTGTTCGTAAAACAAAACAAAACCAAAAAACAAAAAAAACGACGAAATGAAACGAGCTGAAACTCTAAACTCAGCCGCAGCAGCAATGCATATTTATATCACTATAGCACACAGGATTTTCTCGAAGGCTCAGGGACGGTCGTGTCAGCTGTCCACACGGTTAACTCAGGAGCAGGCGATGATACCGCTCAGAGCAGACCTTCACAGCTGGAATAAAACTCGTGTTTTTGCTGTTTTTCTTGCGGTGAAGTAGCGACTTTTCTGTTTAATCAGTGAGGTGGTGCGAGGTGAACATAGTCCACTCACCTCACCTGCAGTCTCTCTGTCTGACTGAAATTAAACCAAACCCAGGGGTTAAAAAAGCTGTATGAGCTTTCAAAGTGCTAAAACAGCCAAAAACTAGAAATGCGAGTTCTCATAAGGTGACGAATGTATTTGCTGGCTGTCGGTATCTTACAACTGCTGTTGACTTGAGTTCAGTTCCGGGTCCTGTCACGTGACAGAGCAAGAAGGAACGCACTGTGAGCGAATGTGTGCAAAGGAAAATGATTACAGTGATTACCGTGTTGATATTTCTGTAAAGCTGCTTTGAGACAATGTCTATTGTAAAAAGCGCTATACAGATAAAATTGAATTGAATTGAATTGATTACTAAACAACACAGGGAAGTAAACACCACAGTAATATGTAGTTACATTACAGACCAATTCATTTGATTGATAATTGTAGGCTATACAACAGCTCCTAAGGTTGATGATGATAGTAATAATAATAATAACAATAATAATAATAATAATAATAATAATAATAATAATAATAATAAAAATAACAACAGATTATTCGCATATACTGATGTTACTGACCTGAAAATTCAGTTGTTCTTTTTCACCATTTAATGGGTTGCATCGGAAATAGAGAAAGCAAACAAAAATGTATCTACAAATCAAAGAAAACAAAGAAAATCATGTTAGATTAAAAACACTATTAAGATTAATATATTCGTATGCTATATATATAATACTTAAAATCTTCAAAATAATACAAAAAAAACTTTCACTACTAGATGGCATAGAAGATGCACTTAAAAAAAAATATATATATATATATATATATATATATTGGACACATTTGGGTTTGATATCAAAAGATGAATATGAGACGACAGATCAGAATTTCAGCTTTCATTTCCTCCTATATATATACATCCAGATGTGTTAAACAACTTAGAACATGGCACTTTTCGTTTGAACCCACCTGTTCTTTTTTTTTTTCAAGTGATCAGAAATATTGTAACATGTGAGTGATAGGTGTTTCTTGCTGCCCCAGTGTGCCCTGTTAAATTGATTGTTTAAAGAATTAATAACTCTGAATGTTTACTCTTAGTTTGAGACTTGGGTTTCACCTGTGAAGACTGCATTTGTTGTTAAAAAGGATAAACCAACATGAAGACCAGAGAGCTTTCTATGGGAGAAAAGCAAGCCATTTTGAAGCTGAGAAAAGTGGGAAACTCTATCAGTACCATGGCACAAGCATTGGGCATAGCCAATACAACCATTTGGAATGTCCTAAAAAAGAAGAAGAAACAACAGACACTGAATGAGTCAGCCAATGAAAACAACAACAGCTGGTGAAAAGAAACATTGTGAGAGTTGTGAAGAAAAACCCAAAAACAACAGTTAGTGACCAACAACCTCCACCAACAACCTTCACAGGGCAGGGGTGACAGTATCACAATACTATACCATAAGATGCAAACCACTCATCAGCAATAAGAATCAGAAAGCCAGATTGGAATTCACAAAGAAATACAGAGATGAGCCACAAAAGTTCTAGAACTAAGATTAACTTCTACCAAAGTGATGGAAAGGCCAAAGTGTGGAGAAAGAATGGATCTACTCATGATCCAAAACATAGAAACTCATCAGTCAAGCATGGTGGAGGTAGTGTCATGGCTTGGGCTTGCATGGCTGCATTTGGAATGGGCTCACTAATCTTTATTGATGATGTAACTCATGATGGTAGCATCAGAATAAATTCAGAAGTCTACAGAAACAATCTGTCTGCCAATTTACAGAGAAATGCATCCAATCTATTTGGGAGGAACATCATCATGAAGCAAGAAAATGACCCAAAAAGCACTGCCAACAAAACATCAGGGGGGGGAAAGTAGATTTTAGCCTGGCCAAGTCAGCCATCAGACCTTAACCCACTTGAGAATGCATTTCACCTCCTGGAATGGCGAATGAAGGGAGAAACCCCTTAAAACAAACAACAACTGAAAGAAGCTGCAGTACAAGTCTGGAAAAGCAACACAAAAGAACAATCTGTTCAAAATGGGACTGTATAAAATGTATAAACTACATCACTAGTGATAATGTAACACAGATTCAATGAAATGATTAATACAGTTGCAAAGTACACAGATCACAGATACTGATTTTTAAACCAACCAACCAACCAACCAACAAACATACAAACAGACAGACAGACAGACAGACAGACAATCAAACAAACAAACCAGGATATATGATACTGTATTGCAGAACACAATCATATCTGTAATACAGAATATTTAATGATTGGCATTTCTTTTTAATCTGTGAAATATTTGTAACAGTGTCCTGTTCTGTTGTAATTTCTACATAAATGTTGATCTAAATGGGACCTTATTAGTTGTCATATTATAATTTTTTTTATTATCAAGTTTCCACAACTTTTCTGGAACAGTGCTGATTTTGTTCACCAACACAGAATGTTATTATTCACCCCAAGAAAAATAACCAAAGGGGAAATAAATGTTAACTTTACGGAAACAAGAGTTTGGAAGGGTAATTGTTCAGTTTAAAGGGTTAAAGTTCAGTTTTCTGTCTATGTGAATAAAACAAATACTTCCAACTAGACCCAGATGGTAACTGCTCTCTATCCAGATAAACATAATACTATGTAGGATTAAGTTAAGCTGTTTCTGTACCAGATGAAATTGACAATTTAATCTGGGTAATGCACTGCTGGTTGAACTATTCAGAGAAGTCTTTAATTCAAATCAGTTTCTGATGAACATCTTTAAATCTTTAAGACTGAAACTTTTTCAGAGCATTGGTTCCCTGGGAGATTTTTTTTTTTTTTTTTTTTGTAGTCAGAACAGGGTTTGAATTCTGAGCACCATGTGGAAGTGAAATTCCTCATTCGGACACGAGGGGGCAACATTTCATTCAAATGCTTTGTACAAAATGTGGTTGCTTGCATACGTTTGCTTATTAATAGGTCTTTTAAAATATGCATCAATCAAAAATGCATTCTTGGGCAAACTCTACCCGCATAGATGGAAGATCTAATCGTGTTTTATATTCTTTACATGTGATGTTGGCTAAATGTGTAATCAGACCACCCAGCTGGTTTCAAAACAGATTTAGATTTTCGAAAGCCTTGGTTAGTTTATAACCTGGAAGCAAGAGATTTTGCCATATAATTCATTCTTTTTCAAACAGAGAGGCCATCACTTGGGGGGAAAAGCATATCAGCGTACTAAATATAATACAAAAATACAGTGCGCTCTCATGCGGGTCTGTTCTGTGAGCCTCGTCTCGGTAATCGGATTGCAGAGTGCGTCCTCCGCTCGTGACGTCACCAGACATGGGCGTGGCCTCCGATGTTTGGGATAAATGCGTCAAGTGGTACGCATGAAGCAGAGGGATAAAGGATCGGTGGTGTTTATTGTGTGAGTAATATAGGTCAAGGACGCTAAAGCTCAGAAGAAGTAAAGAGAGCTGCTGAAAAAGGGTCGGGCTGCAGAAGTGTGATGCTGGGCAGCGAGGACAAGGCAGAGGCCGTGCACAGGAACGGAGCCACTCAACCTACAGCACAGCAGCCTCTGAAGAATTTAGGTAGGAGAAGGAAAAAGACATTCAGCATCCAGACTAGTGCACATGTAGCCTGAATTAAATCACGGAAATTATTATTATTATTATTATTGTTGTTGATGATGTTGTTGGTTACATCCTAAGGTAGTGTGTTCCTGTAGCTTATAATAAACCATTAGTTTAGTGATGGTAGTGATTCATATCAAGTAGAAGTAAAATACTTTGCCAACATGTCTGAAAGATAACAGATTTAAGTTTGATTTATTTATTTTAAATGTGTGTCAAAAGTGTTACAGTGCTGCTTAGCCATTACATATATACAGTACTGTGCAAAACTCTTAGGCACCCTTTTTTTTAGTACAAACTTATATTTATTTATTTATTTATTTATTTTAATTTTATGACTTCTACATTATCGAGTCAATACAAAAACATTTTAGATTTCCAAAACAAAATGAAATGTTAAAGAGAAATGTTTGTATGTCAGTAAAGAAAGCAGAATATTATTTAAGAGAACACTTTTCAGACAAAAAATAATAATAATAATTTCACATAATGAAGGCTGGTGGGATTTGCTGCAGAAAATAAGAAGCGAGTGCGACAGTCAAAGTCTCCAGAAGAACCGTGTCTGGTTCAAGACGCTCAGTAAAACTTACAGCATATTTCCTTATAAAACTGCACTAATTGTACTGGAGATTTTTTTTCCTTTTTCTTTTTTATGAAGCAAAGGTATTGACTTTTGTTTCTTTTATTGCTGTTTACTGCACTTTATGGTATTTTTTTTTTTAAATGTAGAAACATTTAATTTAATTATTTTTGAAGGCATCTTTGCTCTACATCATTTCTTTAGATATGCGTAAGACTTTTGCACAGTACTGTACATTTACCTAGTTATTACGCTGTTAAATGAGTACTTTTGTAAATGTGCATGGGTGTGGCTGTTTGAGAGAGAGAGAGAGAGAGAGAGAGAGAGAGAGAGGACAAAAGCACAGAATGGTAAAAGTTGACAGTGGGGCAGTGTAACTTTAGGGCACAGTGATAAACTTTCAGTTATGGGTACATTTGTACCATGTTTTTAAACAGCACCGAAAACAAGGTATGTTGGAGTTATTTATCCAGTGTGTGGAAATTCACAGTATATTCCTCAGAGAACAGGCCCAGCCCAGTCTATTCATTCTGACAGTATACGTTTTTGATATATATTTGATATATATCTGTCATTTCATATAGTAGGAAATACACTCAACATTTTAAAACCCAGAACAGAATGCAAGCTTGCTTCCCTCTGAGGTTCAAGTTGAATGACCTCAAGCTGTGCTGTTATTTCGGAGCATGAGCTAAGGACAAAACAATGCCTCACATTATCACCTAAAAGGGTTATAATGGTTTTCAACTGACATGCTTTTAGTGAATAAAACAGATCTGGACTAAGCCGTGATTGATATTTTGTTGTTGAATTGGAAGTAAATTTCTTAAGATGCTGTTTAGAAGAAGAATTATGGAGTGAATTGAAGAGGGCTTTTGGACATTCTTCAACTGATTATGTTACTGAGTGCTTTTAGTGGCACTTCATACAGCGTCCAAGACATAATTCTTAGCTGAACAACTTAACCACTGTTACTAGTTTGTTTGCATTGCACATATCAGGCTATCATGACTTTTTCATTCATAAATAGAAATAAACCAAACGATCTAGTCAATTCTGTAAGTCTCTGACCCCCCAATCCTACCCCACCGCGCTCTCTATCTCTTTTTCAGGTGTCCAGGATAATGCAGATGTACAGACCATGCTGCACGGCTCCTCCATGTTAAAGGTGCGTTCCCCTTGCTGGCAGAGGAAACGCATGCTGCAGCTGCAGGATGATGGCGTCACAGTGCGTTGTGAATCCAATGGTACCTTCAGCAAGACCAAAACCTGTAAGTCCGCCTACCTAGGGCCAAAAAGAAATGGGTCTTGTATACAGGGGTCATCAGCAGATCATCCTCATTGAGTTTTATGAATTTAAATATTTCTAAAGTTTAACACTCTAACTGGACCAGATGGTGATCAGAAGAGGAGAGAAGACATTACTGGGCTCAACAGCACTACAGCTTTGTAAGCATGCAGTCTGAGAGCTCTTTTCAGTAAGGTGGAGTTTTAAATATACCTCTGAATTATGGGTGTGCAAACACAGTAGTAAGCAGGTCTGCTGTGCCACAGTGCTGACTGTTATTACAGGGCTGAACTATTTGTAGCTCAAACAGGGGGGTATCTCTACCAGGCCTATAAGTTACACTCAACAAATTAGAGGCTATGATGGGGTGGGAAGAGTTTGGCCTTCCTTTTTCTGGTTTGTTCTATATGGGTTATATGAAGGGTAATCATTGCTCTGGAAGCAGCGTAGCCTGTACATAGAAACTTGGTCTTCAATTGCTTGTAGTCAGTGGGGTTATTTTGCGATGTGGGCAAGACCTGTGTGATGTGTGCACACCAGGGGAGGAAAGTAACAAACTACATGTACTCTTGTTACAGTACTTGAGTACTTGGTTCACTGTAATGGTACTTTCTTGAGTATAATTAATGATACCTTTAGTTTTACTTGAGTTTTTCTTCCTCTAATCTATTATGCTACAAAATATCGCAATGTAAAATCAACAAGAAAATGAATGAATTCAAGACCCTCTCACACTCCAGATCTTATCTAAAGAAGGCAGTGTTTGACATCTGGTAGTTGTGTTTTTTAAGTAATCAATTACTCAAAACTTATTTACAAATTTGGACAAGGACACAGTATGCCAAATCTCAGCTCAATCAGATTTACGGTTCCTGAGATTTTTTTTTTGAGAAAGTCTTTTTTAAGTCTTAAAAAGTATTTATTAAATGTATTTTTTTTTAATGAACACCACCCCCTTTAGATTTTCACGCCTTGTAGACGTTCTCAGAATCTTGTCTTAAACATCTTGAGTAAACTAAGTTCTTCCCAGTATTGATGGCCATAATGTTTGCAAATGTCAGCTTAATTTTGATCATTACTGAGCTTCAGGCTGATATGGTTACACCAATTTTGTGAAAATAATAGGACTAGTTAGCATGTAATTCACATTTAATTTACATAGCACCTTTTTATGCCTCTGTCACTAGGTCAAGGTCACAGCAAGGTCAAGTGTCTGAAATAGTTTTCCTTTAGTAGCTTCTTTCCTGTTTGTCATACAGAGATGTTACTTAGCTTTCATGCTTAGAAACTCAAGGCCCATTTTCTGGCAATGTAAGATTTTTGCCATTTGTCTGAGATTCTCATTAGCCTGATATCTCAAGAAAAAGTTGAATGTTTGTAGCATTTTTTTGGAATTATCATTGTAACCAGCAGATGAACTGATTAGATTTTGGAATTGTTACAAACAAGGTCAAAATCACAAGTCTGTTATGTACTAAGGGTACTTCAGGCATAAAAATTTGTAACAAGAAAAACAAGACTTCTTGTTGGCCCATTGGCGTTGAGGTCTACGTGTTTAAACCTAAGGCCGCTACACAGAAATAGCAGACAACGAAGTCAACAAAACCCAACATACTAGGACTCAAGGACACAAGTGTTGATAGAACAAGGACGTTTTCAGCCTGGCTGTAATAGAAGAGATGGAAGAGCTGTCCAAGAGCGATTGAGCTAGCTAAAGTACTTTCTGCTCGTGCGCTATTTGTTTCAGCCAACGAATGAGGAATGAAACAGGAATTACAGTAATCTAGCAAGTGAGAGCTGTAGCGTCTTTCCACTGCACTGGTATTAGGAGAGAAAGGATTATCTGTCAGATACTTTTGACAGAGCAGATTTCCTGTGGTTACAGTGGTGGGTGAGCGTACAGTGGACATGAGTCTTGGACCCAATTTTGTCACAGAACATCTATATTTGTTATTGGTTATCATCAACATTCAGTATCATACTGCTGAGCAGCTAATCCTTCCACCACGATGGTTCCACTATGAAGTGGAACCCCGACACAAAAAGAAGATTGGTTATCATTTAGTTAAATATGTTCCATCAGAGTGATTCATGCTCTGCAGGTGTGTGCATTTTTGTGTTTGCATATCTAAAGGAGGAAATACAGTATATATAAGCAAATATAGTGTGTATGTTGATCCATTTTTTCCAGTGTTTGTTCCTTGAATACATCAAGCACTACGGGTAATATTGTATGCCTTTGTTTCTCTCTACTGATTTACTGATGATTTATTTACTTCTTTATTTGTGTTTGTATGATTGCAGATATTTTATTGGTATATATTTGAGTTGTTTTCCATATGACATTATTTCTGTACTGTCTCTGTCTTCAGTCTCGATAATGGAGGTGGAGTGTGTGCGTGAGGGCTGTCAGTCAGAGACCCTGCGTAGGCTGGCTGGCTCTGTCCCAGAGGACCAGTGTCTGACCATTGTCTTTAAGGGAGCGAGGAAGAGTTTGGACTTGCAGTGTCAGAGTGTAGAGGAGGCACAGCACTGGGCCCGGGGGATCTGCACCCTACAAGACCGAATCAACAACATGAGTCATACTGAGAAACTCGACCAATATCCTTCAACAGCATTCACCTGGCCGAACCAACAGATAGCCCTCATAAACATTTAAAGAACATAGGATTGATTTGCTTTTTTTATTCCCTAACATTTAATCTCTCTAAAAGATGTATAGTGAGTTCACACCTTAAAGTCAGTGTGGCTTAGCCCTGTTTTGTATAAAACTTAGCAGACTATCCGTCCTGCTGGTGAGACAAAAATCTATATTGTCTTTACAGCATTGTTACTTCTTAATTCCTTAAGTAAGCAAAACACATTCTTTGCTGTCAAACCAGATATATTGTGCTAACTAACAGTTAATGTGGGCTATTTCCTTTTAGCACTAAATTACTGTGCTCATTTGCAGTTGGTTTTTTCCTGTTGCTTGGTGCATTGCTTACTTTGTTGTTTTCTGTATAAATATTCATGCCGGGGGGGGGCACGGTGGTTTAGTGGTTAGCACGCTTGCCTCACACCTCACAACCAGTCCAAAGACAGGCTGATTGGCATCTCTAAATCATCCGTAGTGTGTGAGTGTGTGTGTGTGTGTGTGTGTGTGTGCAATTGTGCCCTGCAATGTGTTGGCACCATGTCCAGGGCGTCCCACGCCTTGTGCCCCGAGTCCCCTGGGAAAGGTTCCAGGCTCCCGGCGACCCTGTGTAGGATAAGCCGTATGGAAAATGGATGGATGGATGGATATTCATTCCCTGGCCTTGTTGATGTCACATGGTCATTTAGACATATTTTTAAATCTTTTGCTGCAGGTTACAGCACAGTCTGTTAACGCTCTGTACTACTGATCAGAAGGTTATGAGTTCATGATAGGGATACCAATACTGGTAATGGGTATCAGCCCAATACCAATATGCTCATTTACTAACACTGATACATAGCAACATCCGATATCATGTGATTCTATGTGACGTAAACCTTAGTGTACGTTGTCATGCTAATAAACAGATGACACGAAATGACCGGGATCTTTGGGTCTTACGCAACTTGTGATCAAAGCAAAGCACTCTTCAAACTATACTCTACGAAAATATCAAGAGAAGCAACTACAGTATTTCCATACAATACAAGTAACCTAATAGAACATCTTTATGGAGTTTCTTTAACAGAGAGCATGATGCACACATTGAGCACATATCATTAAAAATGAGCACAAGGTCTTCAGTCTGGTTGGTTTTGTGATCATACAGCCTACACAATCAATTAGGCTTTAATGTTGTCTTATATGGCTAATAAATCGACTTTGCACACAGTTTTTTGTTTATGTGAAAACACAGTTGAATTCCTCACATGACTTGTGTGTTGATCCCTGACTGCTCACACCTGGATACATGGCTACCTGAAGCAGGCAGATATAAACCAGGATGGGAAGATGTCTTATGAAGAAGTGCAGACACTCCTCCAGATGATCAACATAGACCTCGATGAGCAATATGCCCTTCAATTGTTCAAGGTTACAACGCTCTCTTACTGCTCTTGATTAGACTTCTTCTGTGGTATAATGACCATTATTAGATGTAATTGTTTTACCGAGTTCATTTTAAGTTGGTCCGTATGCTATAACATTTGCTACTTTTGCTAATACCCCCGAGTCATTTTCAGCTGGAAAATAACAAACATCTGTATACCAGGATTTATGAATATGTATTTTGGAAATACCACCATGTCCTCCTGTTATGCCAAGTAGCTAGCAAGCTAGCTTCATCACAGGTAGACACGAATGGAATTTCAGTATCTTAAATATTCATTAGGACGCCATGTTCTTAGTAATTTTAGAACAGATTTTATTACAGTGCTGAAACCTTTCAAATATATCATATATCATAATTACCTGCTATCTAGCATGGAGGTTCTGGGTAGAGAACTAATTTGCTGATTCAAACCATTAAGCCTATGTCATGACATCACAACCTGAGCTCATTTGTAACTCCCCAAATCTTTAAAAAAAAATTTTATTGAATTATGGAGAAAGATTCAAATGTGAATGTTATGATATGTGTTAAATAAATCTGACCCAAATACCAGTCTATATCATAGGAATGAACCCTGCAATTAGAATGAGCACAATGTGTGTATGTAACAGAAATGTGACCGCTCAGCAGACGATCGTCTGGACCACAGTGAGATCGAGCTGTTTTGTCGTGAGCTGTTGCGTCGACCCGAGCTAGACGCAGTGTTCCGGGAATACTCGTCCAACGGCCGTGTGCTGTCCACGGTGGATCTGCGTGAATTTCTAAAAGACCAAGGAGAAGACAACACCCTTGTCCATGCGCAGAGTCTCATCCTTACTTATGAACTCAACGAGTGGGGTAAAACAGTGTCTTTTATTATACACTCTCAAAAACAGTGCCGTTTCTCCACTTCCTCATACAAGTGTTTGTTTATTACTACGAGGTATTATGGAAGAGAGTCATTATTGTTGGCCCCTGTTTATTTTAATGGGGTTTGGTCCCTAGTGCTTTGTCCATGAGGAGCATAATTTCAGCCAGTGACCTAAACTGCATATACCTTGATGTGACTCAGAATGCTAGAAAAGCTGAAATGTGACATGTGAATAACACTTTCCAACATGATATGGTCAAATCCATGGGCTGGAGAAAAAAAATCAAGTGCTTTTATTGGTGCTGTAGTGTCAACCTAAAACTAACAGTTACTGAAAAGAGACTTATTGTTACATTGATTGTAATGTTGGTTAAAAATTTTCGCAGGGGTAAATGTTCCTCATTTTGAATGTAAGTGTATGGGGAAACATCATTGATTGGTTGATTCATGTCTTGTAAGGTTAATTATTTTCCTTTTTCCATGACATGACTTGATTATATACAGTAGAACTCTCTTATTATCTCGCTCTCACAAGCTTTCAGCACTGTGAGGACTCTTAACTCCACCATATTGTAAATATTTGATTTAGCCCATGTGTCTTCACCCAGCAATTTTGGATAATACAGCTGCCAGCAAAATCCAAGGACTTATAAGGTTCTAGCTGACATCTATAAATATGCTGTTAGCTGATTATTCTGTGTCGGAAGTTTTCCATCATAGTATTACTTACAGCTATACAAAATGTGTAAGATTTTGTATCTGATTTGAACTCATTGATTGTCAAGAGTTTATGGCTCAGTATTTGAAAATAATTACAAAGCATTATTTGTGTTCTTGGTGCATATTCGAATAAGCCCAATTAACATCTGTGTCTGTTTTCTGGCTCACAGCTCGGAAAAACCAGCTCATGACAGCAAACGGGTTCACCATGTACATGCTGTCGAAGGAGAATGTTGTGTTCGATCCAGAGCATGGCTTAGTGTATCAGGATATGAGCCAACCGCTCAGTCACTACTTCATCTCCTCTTCCCACAACACCTACCTTACCAAAGACCAGGTCATGGGCGAGAGCAGTGCTGAGCCGTATATCCGGTAAAAATCCACATTTACATGTACACATAGCACCTGTTGACATTTAAAGGTAAAGGCCTGCTTTTTATCTGTGTGTGTGTGTGCTGTGCAGAGCTCTTAGCCATGGCTGCCGCTGTGTTGAGCTCGATTGTTGGGATGGAGATAGAGAACCGGTGATTTATCATGGCCACACCCTTACTTCAAAAGTACCTTTCAGAGAGGTGGTGGAGGCCATCGCTGAATATGCGTTTAAGGTGGGAACAGGGTGTATATGAGATATAATGATATAATTTAATGAGATATTGTTTACGTTAGCACTTTTTTGTGAGGTCGTTCTTTTTTCATTCAGCCGCTCACAGATCATAGGACTGCTGAAATATTTAATTATATTACTTAAGGAATAAAAACACGACGGGACGTGCTGTTATATCGCTTTGATTATGTTTCATAATTAGGACTTTATGTTGATGTGTATTACTTTTAAATGTATGTCTGATATGGTGTAATTGTATAAAGTATACGTATAGATAAAGTATCATTGTCATTTGTCTTTAGTTCTGCCTGTGTGTCATCAGTTTCTTGTATTATACCGGTCTGTGCACTGTGCAGGCCTCTCCGTACCCTCTGATTCTGTCTCTGGAGAATCACTGTTCAGTGGAACAGCAGGAAGTTATGGCCCAGCAGCTGCGCTCTATCCTGGGGGATAAACTGCTCACTAAACCCCTTAACAATCACAAGTGTGACAGCCTTCCCTCACCAGAGGTACTGTGGAAATACAGGTCCATACTGACATTTCTGTCCAACTGTATGCTGTATCTGTGTTGTCTTCCCTATATTTACACTTACTTTGCACTCACTTTCTTTCTTTCTTTTTATAGTATTTTGTAATTATGTAGAGCATCACTTCTGATTAGATGATGATCCCATGTTTCAGTTTGTCTTGACTGTCTGCTTGACCTCACCCTGCCTGTGGTCATCAAATACTGTCATCAGAAAGTCAGAAATCCAGAGCGACTTACATTTATCTAATATTTTTTTATATATGTATATATACACCAATCAAACATAACGTTAAAACCACTGGCAGGTGACGTGAATGACATTGATTATTTTGTTACAATGGTACCTGTCAAGGGGTGGGATATATTAGGCAGCAAGTGAACAGTCACTTCTTGAAGTTGATGTGTTGGAAGCAGGAAAAATGGGCAAGAGTAAGGATCTGAGAGACTTTGACAAGGGCTAAAATGTGCTGGCTACTATGTGTTCTGACACTTTTCTATCATGCCAGCATTAATGTTTTCAGCGATTTGGGTCAAATTTTTGACCCCAGTTGGGTCAAAGCATCTGGGTCTTGTGGGGTGTTCCCGGTATGCAGTAGTTAGTACCTACCAAAAGTGGTCCAAGGAAGGACAAATGGTTAATCCAGTGACAAATTGCTGAAAGCATTAATGCTGGCATGATAGAAAAGTGTCAGAACACATAGTGCGTCACAGACTGCTGTGTATGGGCTTGCGTAGCTGCAGACAGATCAGAGTGCCCATGCTGACCCCTGTCTAGCATCTACAATGGGCACATGAGCATCAGAACGGGACCATGGATCAATGGAAGAAAGCGGCCTGGTCTGATCACATTTTCTTTTACGTTATGTGGACGGCCGGGTGCGTGTGCAGCGTTTACCTGGGGAAGAGATGGCACTAGGATGCACTTTGGGAAGATAGCAAGCTGGCAGAGGCAGTGGCAATGGTATTCCCTAATGGCAGTGGCCTCTTTCAGCAGGATAATGCGCCCTGCCACACTGCAAAATTTGTTCAGGAACAGTTTGAGGAACATGACAAAGAGTTCAAGGTGTTGAATTGGCCTCCAAATTCCCCAGTTCTCAATCCGATCGAGCATCTGTGGGATGTACTGAACAAACAAGTCTGATCCATGGAGGCCCCACCTCGTAACTTACAGGATTTAAAGGAGCTGCTGCTAAAGTCTTGGTGCCAGATACCACAGCGCACCTTCAGAGGTCTTGTGGAGTCCATGTCTCAAAGGGTCAGAGCTGTTTTGCTGGCAGGACCTACACAATATTAAGCAGGAGGTTTTAATGTTATGGCTGCTTGGTGTATTATAAATAAAGGTATCCCTGTTCCCAACCAACCAGTCCAGCAGCCAGCCAACTTTCATGCAGTACTGTTAAACAAAACATGACCCTGTTTCTGGGTAATTGTTCATGTTTGAAATTAGGTTAATGCATTTTGCATTCCTATACTCTGGAGTGATTCATTATTATCTTATTATATTTAGAAAACGATCAATTATATCTTTTTATGTCCCAGAACGTTGAATGCAGTGCTGGATAAATGGAGTATCTGTGTCAAAGTATTTGAATAGCAAAATCTTGAAATATTGGGATGCGCAAAGTAGCAACTGATTTAATCTGCATAAAAATATACAAAATTGCCTCGGGTCCCCGCAAAACACATCTGGTAGTATTGGCAAGTTCTTCAAACAAATCTAAAATCAGCCTAAAACAAAGTGCACAATTTTCCCTTTAGCCCAAATATGATATATGATCCTAAAGATGTTTTCACACAGTTTATGCACAAATCCCACCATTTCTTCAATGGATAATCTTACCTCGATACATGTATCTAAGTACTGCTGCTGTGATCATAAAGGCTGTGATGCTCATACTGAACATCACATCAATACATTTAGTAATGTTGGACTTTACAGTATACTTGTAGAAGATTGATGATTTATAAATAAATACACAATATATTAGTGTAATCTAGGAGTTCCCTTGCCACGGTCACCTCTGGTTTGCTCATTAGGGATCTACATCTACATTTGGTTTTCTGTAAAGCTGCTTTGTGACATACATATAAAATTGAACATGTCTGATACATGAATCTACACATCTAATGTATGTAAGTAATGAAAGACATCTTGGACAAAAGGTAGACACCAACCAGTGGACACTGAAATTGTCTTGGTTGACAGTTTACAGTTGTATTTAATTGAACCGAACGCTATGATTCATATGTTTTTGGGGAAAAAAAAACAACAACCCTGATATGTAATTTATTGATTGTTTCTGGTTTGCATGTTTGTTTTGCATTAGGAGCTGAAAGGGAAAATCCTGGTGAAGGGAAAGAAGGAACAAGTAGAGCAGGAGGACTCCAGTTCATCTGAGTCCAGCTGCTCTGAAGACGAGAGTAAAGCTGAGGGCAAAGTCAAGACAAAGAAAGAGAGCAAGAAGGTGAATTTCCAGTATTTACTGTTTATTTATTGCTGGTTTTTTTCTGTAAACTCTTACTGCTTCCTTGTGTTTTTATGAAAAGATATCTCTGTGCTCAGTGTCCTGCTCATGTGAGGTCTTTTGTGTCTGTATTTTAGTTTCAGTTTTATGAAGTTATTCTGTCTGTCTGTGTTTGCATGCTTGTGTGTGTGGTGTGTGTCTCTGACTCACTGTGTTCTCCAGTGTACGTGTGCTTCTTCTCCGAAGGTGTCTAAGCTGAGTCCAGAGCTCTCTGACCTGGTAGTGTACACTTGCAGCGTTCCGTTTAAAGGCTTTGATCAGGCAGCCAAGAGACCTCCTAATGAAATGTCGTCCTTCTCTGAAAGCAAGGCTCTTAAGTATATCAAAAACTCAGGTGACTTGCGTGTGTTGATACTTAACTGAAGTTTACTTACTGAAACGCCATAAAATGTGAGACATTTTAAAAATATACATTCAATAGATGTATAAATTGTTTAATAGTTGGCTTTGTGTACTAATAGATTATAATAATAAAACGGTCCATACAGGATTTTGCAGAGTTTATTTCTTTTTTTTTTTGTGATTGTTGCGGCCAGAAATGCTTGAGTTTGCTGCGGCTTTTTCCCCAATAAGCGATTTTGAAATTTTGCAATTTGTGGATTTATTTGTGGAGTTTTTTTGCCGAAAACTACTCGAATTGGCGAAATAGTTTTTCGCAGTGATGTTTGTTGGTAAATGAGACCTTTTAGCTGTCCTCATGTTTGACGCACGTGAATCGAAGAGGGCTTTGGCTGAATGCGAGTTGTGATGATGTCACATGAGATGTCTTGGCCAAAATCTGTGGTAATTTTGAAAAATTGCGAGCTCCTGCGAATATTGCAGAGTTTCCTTGATTTTGCAAAATCCTGGAGGGACTGATAAAAAGTCCCAGAGTACACGCTTATACTTTTTATGCATTACAACAGACTGCATGTTTTTCCATTAATTGCCTTCCATTTACAGGGAAGTTCTTTGTACGGCATAACAGCTGGCAGCTCAGCAGGATCTACCCTTCTGGTCAGCGCCTGCAGTCCTCCAACTACAACCCTCAGGACATGTGGAACGCCGGCTGCCAGATTGGTAAATTTTATTGCATGCTTCTTAAGAAGGCCTTTCCTACACTTTTAGAAACAAAAGGTAAATCTAGAACTGTTGATAGTTCTTCAATTTGTCATTTCAACTCAAGTCAAGTCAAGTGGCTTTATTGTCATTTCGACCAAACACAGCTGGTACAGTACACAGTGAAACGAAACCGCGTTCCTCCAGGACCGTGGTGCTACATAAAACAACACACTAACCACATGAGACAACACAGAACTAAATAAGGCCTACACATTTCTACATAAAGTGCACGGGCAAACATGTGCAAACACCACAAGACCCTACAATAACTATGAAATCAGGACAATAGGCACAGAAAGTGACAATGTAGCGCCAGCCAGTACAGCAGTTACGGGCACAAAAGCCCGTAACAGTATGTTTAGTATGTAAACATAACATACTATGATATAGTATTCATATTCTTATACCATATATGGACATAGCAGTTATTGTGGTAGCTGCCAGGGAAAGAGTATAATGGTGACAAGAAATGAAATAGGTTATTTATATAGTTATATTTTATAATTTATTATATTATTTCTGCACCATAAACCATTTTCGACGCTTAATCCATCCAAACATAGCAACTTGTTCCTCATCATCTCTTACAGTGGCACTAAACTTCCAGACACACGGGGAGCAGATGGATCTAAATCAGGGGCGCTTCTTACCCAATGGACGTTGTGGATATGTACTAAAGCCCAGCTTTCTGTGCCAGCCTGACTCCGAGTTCAATCCTGAAAACACGGGGGGAGGACCAGGACACAACCCTACTCTCCTCATTATTAAGGTCTGTTGTCTCAGACAGACGTATTAGTTCGTCCCTTTTAATAACTCTACTATGTTAAGGCCAGATGTGAATCATACTCACAGGAGGTCGTTATGACCCACCCAGAGCCATTCGGTAGAATTATGTCTTGACACTGAAGTGATATTTTGGACAGCTTACATCTGGGTCACGTAATTAAATCTGTGGTTGTAAAAAAAAAAAAAAAAAAAAAAAAAAAAAAGAGGAAGGCGAGTGCAAGATAAAAAGCTAAAATAAAAACCTAGAATTAAATGAATTAGCTGGAGAAATTTTCTACGAGACTATTTGTATAATTTGTGTATTGTGTTTCAGGTCATCTCAGCCCAGCAGCTGCCTAAGCCAAACACAGAGAAACTCAACTCTATTGTAGACCCTATGGTCTGGGTGGAGATTCACGGGGCTCCCATAGACAACAACAAGAAAAAGACACACCGCATTGACAATAACGGCATGTCATCATTTCTTAATGAGCATACACAATAGCTGTTATTTTTAACTCCTATGTGTGATCAGATACCTCAGTGAGTGTGTGTGTGTGAGAGAGAGAATGTGTGTGTATTTAAGTCATGTTTCTCTCCTGTGTGTTCTTACCCAGGCTTTAACCCCAGGTGGGACTGCACCTTTAAGTTTCTGTTGCATGTACCAGAGCTGGTCCTAGTTCGCTTTTTAGTGGAGGATCATGACTACACAGCACGAAATGAGTTCCTGGGCCAGTTCACTCTCCCATTCACCAGTATGCGCACAGGTATAAGCTTATAGTTCTTATAGATTTGTATCCAACTTTTCAGTACATAATATTGTAGAAAGAAATGTACATTTCATGCTTTCCATGGGTTTTGTAGTATCTGTACATGATCAGGCACTATGGTGGTAATAAATAACCATGACCATACACAGTTTTCCCTGAAAAAGTAGTCCCATCACTGAAAAAAAACAACAATTTATACAAATTCATTCATTCATTCATTACTCATTTGTTATCCTATTCAAGGTGATGGTTGATCTGGAGCCTAACATGGCTTAGTGGTTAGCACATTTGCCTCGCACCTCCAGAGTTGGGGGTTCAATTCCTGCCCTATGTGTGCTTTGGGTGTTTCCTCCAGGTACTCCTGTTTCCTCCAGTTGTAGGCTGATTGGCATTTCCAAATTGTCTGTGATGTGTGATTGTGCCCTGTGATGGCTTGGCACCCTGCCTCGTGCCCTGAGTCCCCTGGGATAGGCTCCAGCCTCCCTGTGACCCTGTGTAGGATGAGTGGTACAGAAAGTGGATGGATGGATAAACAGTCCATGTACCAGCATGTTTTATGGAGGTGGAAGAAAACCAAGGAACGCAGTGGAAACCCCGAGAAACTCATTACAAACAGTAATCCAAGCTCAGGATCAATGCAGGAACACTGGTGCTGTGAGATGGCAGAACTACCCACTCCACCACCATGCCATCATTATAAGGCATTAATTTACAAATACATCTGACCCCAGTATTCATAAAAATGTCAGTGGAAAAGCATTCGCCCTGTCGTGAATTTGAATCCCGATAATGCCACAGACTTTTGTAGCTGGTGCTCTCTAGGTGTGCTCTCTGGGTGGGAGGGATGGCATCCTCTCTCTCTTCCCTGTCAATCAGAGTGACACTCGCCAATTTCAGGCATCTGTGAGCTCATATATGTGGAAGATGGTAGACAGCACTTTCCTCAAAGTGTATTACGCAGCATGAGCAGCAGTTTTGAAAAGATGCAGTTGGCCGGATGCACGTGTCATGAAGGATGCAAGTATTAGTCTTCACACAACTCAGTTGGTAAATGTCATATGATAGGGGAGAGCTAAGTGGTGGTGGAATGGGCAGGTGAACAAACTGGGGGAGAAAAATTCAGGAAAAAAAAGTTCTATAAAAATGGACTGCCCCAACATTTGCCTTCCATTATAGGTCCTACAGGTTTTCTCTTCCTTTCAAAAGTAAAGAAACCTTCTTATTGTTATTGGTTGTACACTACAGATACACTTACACTACAGAATAGACTGAAAATCCTTTAAGGTATCCTTTAAATGATCCACTAAATACCAACTTCTCTAAAATGAAATATCTGTTTTACAGGTTACAGACATGTGCGGCTACTGAGAGCAGACGGTTCAAGACTTACGCCTGCCAGCCTCTTCATTCACGTCAAGGTCAAACCCAATTACAGCAGCCACAAGCATGTCATGTCAACCAAAGCCTAGCCGAACACAGGAAATATAATCATTCAGCACCTGGACTACTGACTGGGTTACAACGGTTGATATTTTAATGTACAGTAATAATGATTTAATTTATATTCTGTCTGTGTGTTATTGTTTATTCTTTAAATAGGGAACTCACTGAGAAAGATGTAATGCAAATTAATCACAGAGACCAAACACAAAAAGCTGAGGAGTATATTCACTGCAGAATATAAAGCAGGTTTGTCTCAATAAAGCCAGAGGTTTTTCAGGTCCCAGCATTGTCCCAGGTGATTATATGCATTAATGAAGTAACATAAAACCGGTCAAGATATTTATTATGTAATTATATAATGTCTTTAGAAATCATGAAGCAATACAGTAGGTTTCAGGGTTTTTTTGTCATGTAACGTGTCAAATGTAGCAGTATCTATTAAAATCCTTTAGGCATCTCTTGCAACTGAAAAATCCTGATGTTTAAAATGACGCTGTGCTTAAACTGAACATGATGAGGTTTCGAGAGCATTGTGGTGCTCATGGATTGCAAATGCAGCCTTTTTTTCTCTCTTGATTGTTGGGAAAGAGTTGTTGGTAAAAAGCATTTTGGCAATGTGATCATAAAAACACTGAAACTGGACAGAAAAAATGTCTCGCTAAAAATGTACCGTCCAGTACAAACCTTTCAGGGCTGATATGAACAATGCTGTTTATTTTGTATAATAGGTTAAAAAAAAAAAAAAGAAAAAACTTAACTGCTGAAGTAATCTTTTCGACATGATGGTGTTGATCTGCATCACTCACTGTTATTCCTGTCTATTTGTGATATTTATATTATTATAAGTTTAAGCATTACTAATCAAAATTCACACTTCTGTTGTTTCGGACAGAACCTGATGTTTGCATGTGTGAAAATTCTGAATAATTGAACATGTATGTGAGACCCTGCTTTAAAAAAATGTATATGGCTATTACAGCCCTGACTACCATTCCTTAAGTAAGTAACATTCCATCTGCACACATGCATTGTTTTAGCTGTAGAACCACAACCTTATAATAATTATAAGTTTAATTTTGGAGGTCAGGTTCTTTTAACTCTGTTAAAGCTGAGACACCAGCATCTGTTTTTAGACAGTATAGTGTTTTTTTTTCCCCCTATATAATTCTGAGACTGATAAAATCATACATTCTTTTTGTATAACAATGCCAATGCTTTTAATGCCTTGTTGAACAGGTCTGCCAGATGTGTTGGAATTAAGAAGCACTTCATTATTTTGTTTAGTTATCATGTGCTAGTAAATGCAAATTAGTAAGGAGAAATGAAAACCCTTGCTGTTATTGTTATTTGAAAAATGTGATGGTAATGGTGAAAAGGGAAACAACCTATTTGCACTGTTAAAGAAGCCATACTGTTACCTATGTGAGATGTATGTATTACAGCCATCAATAAGTCTATAGAATTGTCATGTACTGTACTGTAATGCCAAAATATTTCATTTGTAATCTCCAAATATACATAATAAACACTTTTTTTTTTGTTAAATTGAATTTGAGAGTTGTCTCTAAATGAATTCTTGTTAATTTGAAAATCAACAGTTGACTGTTACAGCTGTTATCAAGCAGGATTGGTGACACTGAAGCCCTCTGAGGGTGGATGTTTGGAAGTACATTTCTGCATGTAACACAGGAAAACTCTTATGCACTCATCCAGCCATTGAATTCCAAGGTTTTCCTAGCTATGTGCATACATGCATTTTATTTTATTCTTTTAATAAAACTATAGGCCTTTCTAAAAGTGTTTTAGGAAGGTTAGTAAAAATATAAGCTTTATTTGTGAACATAGTGGACTGGTGAGAAACGTTTAAAGGTGCACTAGTCAACCAGTTAAACTAAAAAAAAAAAAAAAAGGTTAAATCTGAACAGTAACTATTTTAATTAATAATGAAAACAAACAATACTGAAGAAAAAGTAAAAAAAAACTCCTGTGTAAAATGTTTTATACATTTAACAATATTTTAAAATGAGTGCAAAATGGACAGTTAGGCCATCCAGTTATGTTACATCCGGTTTCCTGTTAGAATTATATAAATGTATCAGTACATTTTCATTTTAAAATATCAATACTCGACCCTGTAAAGATTTATATGTACCACATGTGTCTGTTTTCTTTTATAGAGCTCTGATGCAGACATGATCTTCTTGGGAGCGTGATTAAAGAAAAAGGGCTCTGGTTATGTGATCAGTTGCATCTTGAAATCAGGAACTCCTATAATTTAATTTACCTTTCAGTAAATAAACAAAACTTCACCTTCAGCATGTTTACAGTTTTGCAAACTCAAAGCCATGAAGACTGCTTGGATTAAATGGGTTAATTATCAGTGACTAAACTGACTTCATTATCTACAGCAGTGCCTGTGTGCTAATCCATAGAGATTATTGATGGATATTCGTTAACCCCTGCTGGGTTCTGGTATGCAGTATAGATGTTTAGACAGCTCCTGAATTATATTTTTCAAATAATAAGGCATATCAGTATCTGGAGGGTGGGGAAAGAGAAAATAGAAGTTGGGTGGCCCCTCCCCAATCCCTGCTGCTGTGTGAGATAAGGCCTTGCCTCATTTACACACACACACACACACACCTCTGCTGTAGAAAGGAGTCGACAGAGAGACCGATTCAATGCCTAAAAATACGCAAATGGCCGAGGACAAAAGCCCGTAACTGTTTTTTTATCTTTACATTGTAGTGTCTGTCCTTAATGGGTTAGGGCTTGATGACTGTGTTTTTTTTTTTTGTTTCGAATTCAGTGAGAAGAGCTCGGAGAGTGATGATGCTGGGAAGAAGAAAAAGAAGCCAAAGAAGGACAAGGGCCAAACATGGGTTAAGGAGGGACCACCGGACCCTTTTAGAGTGGTGTGTACTTGATAGTAAAATATAAAGTGCACATGTAAAATTAATTTATGCCACCTTAACAACTGTATCTTCTACACTGTTGTGAACTGTTAGTATTTTTAAACCAGCTACTCCAGGAAAAATAATCAGTGATTTTGTGGATCTTTTCTAACCTGTCTAGTTGGATTCCCTCCCTGAAAAGAAGCAACAGGAGATCCAGAGAGCACTGCACCTCTTCTCTCTGAGCCAGGGTCCACCCAAGAGCCTGAAAGAAGCCAACAAGCACAATTTCCACTTCTGGAACAGCCAGCCAGTCACTAAGATAGGTACAGAGCTAATGACAGGGTTGATAGAAGCCTTAAATAGAAATGGATCACATTAGTCTGATCCTAGCAACTCTCCTCACTCTCACAGCACACGTTCAGACACAGTTTAAGTTTTATTATGTGTTTTGAAGGCTCTGCGGCTTGGTTCCTTCTTATCTCACTGATCTAAGGGGCGGCTGTGGATCAGGTGGTAGAGCGGGTTGTCCACTAATCTCAGTGGTTCGATTCCCGGCCCACGTGACTCCACATACCGAAGTGTCCTTGGGCAAGACACTAAACCCCAAGTTGCTCCCGATGGCAAGTTAGAGCCTTGCATGGCAGCTCTGCTACCATTGGTGTGTGAGTGTGTGTGTGAATGGGTGCATGAGACACAGTGTAAAACGCTTTGGAAAAAAGCGCTATATAAGTGCAGACCATTCACCATCTATACTCCGTTCCCTTTCATTCCATTCTGTATTAGCTCAAGGATGACCATGCCTTGGCAATAGGTGCACCAAAAGTGTGGAACAGCTTATCCATTCATCATTAGCCGTGCCTCTTCTATATATGTCTACATTATATCTGTACATCTGTCTAATATTTGGTGGTGTTTAATTCATTTAAAAGGACTGTCTGGATCAATGGGGTGTCAATTTTTTTCACTTTTTATTTCTACATGCTTTAATGGTTTCTTTGTGTGGATTTTAGTTGTCTTTTCTGTTGAGGAAACTATTTTGTACAGCCCCTCGAATAAATTTTGCGTTGAATGTGTTTCTCTTCTCACAGGTTAGTTTGTATGAAATAAAAGAATGCCTTGGTGTGGGAAACTGACATTGAATACTGTTTGAACAATATCTTTCCATGTGACGAAGGCCTTCCACTGACATTCATCTTGTGCTTCTTGAACTACTGCCACAGTGCATGTTTAGATTTGATGGTTCCTTTGCTGGCATTTCTTGTTTTGAAGGAGAGGAAGTGACGTCACATGGACCCATACAGTCAGAGAAACCGAAAATTCGACAGGAGTGCTATTCTCTCCCTGAAGGCTTCTGCTGGGACACGGTGGATCTAGAAAACCCAGAGCAGGTGGACTGCAAATCTTTCTACTTTAAGTTCTCATTTCCATATCTTGCTCACTAGTGAGCATCAGGGTCCATTTTGGTTGGAAAAGAATATGTTTAACTTTATATGGTGAGATAATATTTATGTGCGATCCACATTTTCTTCCACTTTTTCTTTTTTGGACTGTCTTGTGTATTTTGCATTGAGTGCATGTGCCTGTGTGTACAGCTGGGGGAGTTGTGCATGTTGCTTAATGAAAACTACACTGAAGAGGATGACAACACACTTCGCTTCCACTACTCCCCCGAGTTCCTGCTATGGTGAGTGTTACCTCTGAAGGGCAGCATTGTCTCAGTTTACAGTATAGCTGGCGCAGCATGATTAAAAGTGAAGTTTGTAATGTTTGATTGTGTTTCTTGACCTACATTATAATAACCAAATAATACCAAAGATACCTTCAAAAAACTGTGATTCACAATATGAACATGCAATTGATCTCAATAGTTTCTCTGTTTTTTTCTGGTCAAAAAATAGGCTCCATTTCTATTTCTATCTAGAGACATAAACATGTTTCATACATGCACTTTTATTCTGGAAACTAAGGAACACTTAAACAGAAAAGGGCTGAGTGTGGGTAGACTGATGTTATATTTTACTAAGACAAGACAGTACAATTCCCATATAGTTACTGGGAATCACGTGAATGACGTTATTGCAAGTGTAAACTGTTTGGAGACTGTGAATGTCCAAACATTACTGATGAAAGTGTGAAAGTGGATATATATGTAATTTCCAGTAGTTTCAGGGGTGGAATTGGTTGGGGAATTAACTAGCAAGCTAGTTAATGTTTTCATTGCAGTTTGCCTCACAGGCAGCAGAGGGCGCCGAAAACGACAAAATGCTACTTTAAATATAACTAAATGTATGATTGTTTTTGTTTTTATTTTTTTTATGTTATCATTTTTATTAAATATTTAAATATTTACACATTTTTACCTAACCCTCATTTAATAATTTCTTCCCCTAATTCCCTTAACTCTTCTACATTTTCCTCATAGCTCCATTTATCTACCTTTTTATTCCATCCCTCCCCTTATTTATTATGTTAAAATAGTCTAGTTTAGTTTAGTCTATTGTTTGTTTAGTTTACTAGTGGGTTATACACCAAGACAAATTCATTATAAATGTAACATATTTGGCAAAATACACAGATTGTGATTGTGATTGTTTAAGGGCTCTGTGTCCCCCTGGTTGGCAGCCTGAGTGGTACTGTGGAGTGCGGGTGGACTCTAACAAAAAATTAGTGGGCTTCATTAGTGCTGTCCCTTCCACGGTTAAAATATACGACATGTAAGTACATTCTCATTCTCGGTTTTTGCGTAGATCTCAACAGATTTTAACGATCCAATTCCAAACTCTACAGAGAGAAGAAGATGGTGGAGGTAAACTTCCTGTGTGTGCATAAGAAGCTGCGCTCCAAGCGTATGGCTCCGGTCCTTATCCGTGAGATCACCAGACGGGTCCTGCAGCAGGGCTTATACCAGGCCATCTACAGTGCCAATGTTGTGCTACCAACTCCTGTGACAAGCTGCAGGTATGAGACTTTATCAGCTTTTTCGATGCCCCACTGCATCTTTTCAAACTGCTGCTCATGCCGCATCACAGGGCAGCTTAACACACAGATGCCCATGGTTAGCTAATGTCACTCTGTTTGACAAGGCAGAGAGAGTAATACCACTCCTCCCACACAGACACCATGGCTAATTTTGCTCTCTAGACTTTGGCCCACAGTTGGCTGTAGCATCAGATTAACCTGAATGTGACAATTTTTTTCTCTCGTGCGCTGTCTCTGCGTTAACAGGTACTGGCATCGATCCCTGAACCCACGTAAGCTGATAGAGCTAAATTTCTCAACTCTTCCACGCCACATGACCCTGCAGCGTGTACTCAAGCTGAACCGACTGCCTGAGGTGGGTCTTTATGGTGCTAAAGGATGCTGTTGATATAGAGTAATAGTTGCAATTTGGTGTTCTTTTATTTAGAAATACCTTGTTACAAGTTCCTTACATCTTTACAGTTCTCATTCAGGAGTTCACTATCTTCTTTGTCTTATTTCCTCTTGACAGATGACCAAGACTGTTGGCCTACGCCTCATGACTTTAGCTGATGTACCCAAAGTTCAGGATCTTCTGAGACAGTATCTAAAAGACTTCCAACTTCTCCCCATATTAAACAAGGAAGAGACCCAGCACTGGTTCCTGCCCAGAGATGGTATCATTGATACATATGTAGTCGAGGTTAGTTTGCATACGTCATACAGGGGTCATGGGAATCTTTGAGCAAGAATACACATTAAACCTTTTCCATTCTCACTTCTCTATTCTGTTTAATTTGTGGTCAAAACCTCTGTTCTGGTGCAGGAGAGTGGAACTGTGTAACCACATTAATGAGTAAACATCTCTTTTCTGTGCTTCCATCCTTCACTGACATTTGCTGAACATTGTTCTTGCAGGGTTTCGGTGGTGTAATAACTGATATGGTTAGTTTCTATACCTTGTCTTCGACCGTTTTGAACCACCTTACCTATCGAAGCCTGAAGGCAGCATACGCTCTTTACACAGTCACCACTGCTACCCCACTACAGCAGCTCATGGAGGATGTCCTTGTCATAGCAAAAGCAGTGAGTCTGTGCATATATGTCATAAAAGCTCTCTAAGGTGGTACAGTGTTAGGAAACTGAACCTCCAATCACCATCAACTTTACCTTTCAGAGAGGATTTGATGTGTTCACTGCCCTGGACGTTATGAGAAATAAGGCATTTCTGGAACCTCTGAAGTTTACGCAAGGAGACAACACTATGCATTACTACCTTTACAACTGGACATGCCCTAACATAACCCCAGATAAGGTGACCACATTATTACAAATAGCTGTGTGATGGATTTTCTATGTTGCTTATATTATGCATCTGCAGAATAAACTGTGTGAAAGCAGAGAGTGAAATACAAGCAGCGGATCAAACAGAGATGTAAACATGGTTGTTCCTCTTTCAGGTCGGCATGGTGCTCAAGTAATATCTTCAGAGTTACCAAAGGAGAGGAGATGGTACCAGTGAATGCTTTTGCTACTGTAATCTTTAATAAACGGATCACTTCAAATTATATCGAGATACATGTATGCAGTTCAAGAGGTGGATGTCTGGGAAGCTGGTTCAATGGTGGCAGCCGGGATGGATCAAAAGATACATGTTATAGGAGTTTGTTAACATGTAAACAATAAAATATGAATAACATGTGAATGACATCTATTACAATAATTTGATTACTAACATATCAAGTCAACGGGAAACTAATGAAAATATGCATACCATCGTAACTTGTTTTTGGGGGGTACTTTAAAAGTCAAGACATACAGTATAGCCTCTCATCACCTATCACCAATGGAAATGAGATTACAGTGACATTTATTTCTAAAGTTTATTATTAAATCATGTAGATTTATTTATTAGTCTCTACAGTGGATATACAGTACAAATTCACAGTTGTTTTGTGAATAAAGTCGCAAATGAAAATAAATCATGCCAGATATTTTTCCCCACATTTGTAAATAGAGAATTTGAAGAAATAATAAACGTAATAATAATTTTATAAAACACTGTAGTTACATAAATGTCCACACCATTTGAATGATTTACTCTATATTTACTCTATATTTCTAAGGTGACATTAAAGATGGCAAATTGTATAACATGGATTATCTTCTCAGTGTGGTAGCATAGCATTAATGCCTCACAGCTTCAGGGTCCCTGGTTGAATCTGGGGTCAGCTGGGTTACTGTCAGTGCAAAGTTTTTGTGCATGTTTCTTCTGGGTTCTTTGGTTTCCTCCTACCTCTCTCCTACCCTACATGAGTAGGGAGATTGGCTAAGATACATTGCCCCTAGGTGTGAATGAGTTTGTGAATGCATGATGCCCTGTGAGCCCATCTAGGGTGTATTCCTGGTATAGGCTCAGGATCCACCATGACCCTGACCAGGATAAAGTGGTTACTAAAAGCGAATGAGTGAGTGAATGAGTGATTTCTTGATTTCTGACTTTACATCACAAAACCCTCCAGTTTCAGTAAGGGTGTGTAAACTTTTCTTATCCACTGTATATCCCTTTTCCTCAGAGCGTAAGAAGGCTACTGTCCTTACTCTGAATCATCAAGCAACTTCTGATTGTACACTAATCTGGTAATATTGATGTTCTTGAGGATGACCTGCTTCTCCAGTGTGATTTTCTTTGATTCTTTGTTTCTGTAATCTGCATTCAGACTGTATTCATACAAGCTTTTAATAAATGAAACAGTGATTCCAGCCATTAGGTGTTTTTCTAGTTTTTAGTTGTGGAACAGATATACAGGGAGTCATGAAGAAGAATACAAAGAGTTCAGATAGTTATGATCAGTCATATTTATGGGCTGATATTCATTCCAGTTATCCAGACCACCCTTGGTATTAGTGCTGGTGAATGTGGAGAGCAGCATTCTGTTGTCTTGCTCTGCTTGCATGAATCACTTGTGCTCCATCTGTTGCACAGGGATTTCTAGACCAAAACAGAGTGTGTGTGTGTGAGTGTGTGTGTGTGTGTGTGTGTGTGTATGCGCGCGCGTGTGTGTGTGTGTGTGTGTGTGTGTGTGAGAGAGAGAGAGCGAGCTTTCTAAGCTTTCCTCAATTTTTTTTCATTTTCAGATGGCAGTGCAGAAATGTTCCAGGAGGTTTGGTGTCTACAGAGGGTACCACAGAGCAAAAAAACAAAAAACAAAAACAAAAACAAACAAAACAAAACAAAAAAAAACATCCCACCAGCAACAACAACAAAAAACAGTTAGCTGCCATTTAGCTGAAATACCTAGTATCTCTGATGAATTTCTAATGAATTTTGTATGCCATTGTTTATTCTGTCCATGTAATATTTGTAGCAATGACTATCACACACGTTTCTCAAGCCGTTATACTGACCAGTGGAGCCAGCAGTGACTTGGGAATCTTTCTTGATCTTGTACCACGCATGGCATAAGCGGTTCCATGGTGTAATGGTTAGCACTCTGGACTCTGAATCCAGCGATCCGAGTTCAAATCTCGGTGGGACCTGCCTTATCTATTTGGCTGTGATGGCTCAGCAGTTAAAGGCGTTAATAATTATTAGAAGGTGGGTGGAGTTGAGGGGAGGGTTCAAGCCTAAACTCCGCCAAGCTATCACCGTTGGTCCCTTGAGCAAGGCCCTTAACCCTCTCTGCTCCAAGGGCACTGCATCATGGCAGACCGCAGCTTCCTAACAACTTCTTTATGCAAAAAATATAAAAAATCACTCTGCTGTAAAGTGTGTGTATATCTATATAACAAATAAAGACTTATATATATATATATATATACACTGTTTACAGTAGATGAGCTGCGTGTTTGCTCTAAAAGGATATTAATTTCCCGAGCAATACAGTGGCAGCTTGAAACCATGGCAACACGCGACATATCAAACGAATGATAACCAAATTATTTTCCACACGAATTAAGAGGTTTTTCCCCTCCTCATGAATACATCACTGTAGTTTTGTATTTTATGACATTATATTGGTGCTTATAAAATGTGTAATACCCCCAGAATAACAGCAGAGGGCAGACGAATACTAGCGCGTTCCATGTAAATTGTAGAGTTTTACACAAAACATGCCTATTTCCAAATTTTCTAATTACCAAAGTGAGAAATATCTAAGGGCACAAGTATTCTGCAGACTTCTGAGATTTTATATTTCAGTCTTTATTTCAATCAGGAGTGTCAGGAGCAGCTCATAAAGTCTGTAATACCCGGATCACCGGACGTTACAATTAGCACGTGGATAGAAAACATTCCTCGTAGTAGCTAACTAACGACAATGAAACTAAACAATGAATACATATAGCCTGTGAAAACAACACCAACGATATTTGTTTTCATGGTGTATATTTAAGTACAAATATGCTCATTTAAATAAAGTTTGTAACACTATCTGAATCTAACTAGCTCTTCATTGTGGTGTCTTTAGCTAACTTTGAAAAACCTTCTTCTAATCTCGATTATTTTATTTAGTTCTCTTCTCGTAAACAGAAGAAGCACAGTGAATGTGACTGGACGTGAGCTGAATCCCGAATGACTCCCTATACCCTATGTAAGCGCCCTACGTTGGTGTATGGAATGACGCAGGGCCTGTGTAGTGCACTATGTGTCCAGAACGCGCGGTTTGGGATCGAGCCTGAGTGCCGAGGCTTTGTGATCAGACTGAACGCGGAACCGAGTGAAAGCTGCGCGCGGACAGAGGGCGGGATTTCAACTTTTCGAAACGACTGGGACGTTTAGTCCATTCTGCTCCCTGTAGCCGGACTGTCAGTTGTATTTACGCGTGGGGTTTGACAGAAGTCTTTTCAAACTAGCCACATCCGAAAACAAACACTGCAGACTTCTTGTTTCAAATCCAGACAAAAGCTTGAGAAGCTGTATCGCCTCTGCGCGAGCTCCCCCCCCCCTAAAAACAACAACAACAACAACAACAACAAAGACTTTCCATTTGAATGAGAAGTTCACATTTAGTTCGGTTTAACATTCAGTGCAGTCAGGAAGAAATGCACTAATGAGCCACTGTTACTGCTGCAAACTTTGACTGGAGAGTTGAGTCCTGAAAGGGAATGGAGTAGCTCTGAACTCCTGCCTGATTGGGAATAAACACTACACAGGTAAGTGCTACCTGACCTTGCTTGTATCTGGGGCTGTATTTGTTGATCACACTCTTTCTAAACCTCCTTCATTCTTTGCTTGAGCATTGAAACTTTATGTTAATGATCCTTATGTTCATGATCTCTCTTTCTCTCTCTTTCATACTTTGTGTGTAAATGGTGTAAATCACAAGTGTAGTTCAGGATTCAGGAGTTTATATCACTATCTCTCAGGTTCTCTCTGTCTGTTCATCCTGGTAGGTTGCTTGAGAAAAATGTGAGGATTTCCACTCTGCTATATATGCTGAAGGTTCTGTACTGGTGTTTCCCCTTAAATATTAATTAAGATCCTCGTCTTTCTTCCATTCGCTGGAACCATATGCATGATGAGGACATGCACAGTGTCATTATGTCAAAGCCCTTTCCGACGAGGACATCTGGACAGCGTTCCTCCGAGCTTCTGGGAAAGTGTTCTGTAAGGCACCTGCCAAAACAACAGCGAACGCAAACGAACAGAAAGGCTCGGAATGACTTCACCCCATCACCCAGCGAGTACTGACTCACGGATTAGGGAATTGAGCTGTTGCACCAGAGAACCGGTTCATTATTTTGCAAACAATACTCTATAGATTTTTCACACTGAACAAAATATTCTTGTGACTTCTATTATTGTGTGTGTGTGTGTGTGTGTGTGTGTGTATTTGCTTTCTACATTCCCTGGCTTAAACATATAGGCCTTTTTTTTTTTTTACAGTAAGAAACTCTAAAAAAAAGAAAAGTCAAAAGAAGCACTAAATCCAAGCTAAAGTACCTTATGAAGCATGTCGTAAACCTTTCGTAATACATGAATAGACACGTCTCTAACGTGACGTGATCTATGATCTGACCGTCAAATAAATTCGATTAAAACATGTCCTCAGGTGAGCAATAAATGCAAAGGAAGTGATGGAAGGGCAGATAAAGACAAAAACAAAAAGAAAGGGGTGAAAAGTGTACCTGGCACTGTGCACACATACTGTACGCGCACACAACAAACTGCTGTCTGTTAGACATGCTGCTGAATACCTTAAAAGCTCAGACAAGTCCTAGCAGAGAGTTAAATAAAAGGTTGAACATTCCAGGTTCTTCTCACCCACCTTGTTTATTTTGATCCATGTAATGGAAGATGTGCACACAAGCGTCTTTGTTACCAGTGCTCAAGGGATTATGTCGAAATGAGTGAAGTGTCATCTCTCAGAGGCCGAGGTAAAGCGAGACGTTCCTCATTTTGCATAGAGCACCACTAATAACGTGAAGATGATTGTTCTTGACTTAGAAGAATGGAAGACCTTTCTACCTGCCTACATTCTTTTATATTCGTGTTTTGCTAGCAGTGTATATCCAGTCCGTACAGGATTTTGTGGAGTTTTTTTTGTCTGTGTGTGTGTGTGTGTGTGATTGGTGAGGCCAAAAATGCTTGATTTCGTTTTGCTGTTAAATTCCCCGGCGTACTTTCTGGACACCCTGTATTTTCATTTATATTGTTACAGCAGAAAATAGCATGAAATATTGTTATATAGTTTAAAGTCTATATCACTCATCCCTACTAACCATACAGTTCTCTGTGGAGAAAATAAATACATCATAAACTCATGGTCACTAATGTTAGCTGGCCAGCTTGTTGCTGACAAAACACAAGCTTTCATGGATAGCTTGAACGTGCCGAGCTTGAGTTCTGAGCTCAGACTTCCCGTGTCCGAGTTGAGTCCAAAACAGCAATATAGTATGCCTATTCACTTGAACTGACATAATAAGAATGACAGGAATAGAGGCCACACCTCCTTTAATTGAGTTGACAGGTATTTATAATATGCCTCCTTCTCTGCATAGACTTGCACACTAGCCACACCTATTTTACTGGGGATAACTTACATGGATATTGTGCCTACTTTTTCCGAATAATAGTAAACTAGTAATAAAAAGAGATGCGTGCGTGCTGTTCAGAAAGCTGTTCCAGTGCCAGTGTGGCCTGAGACACATTGTGATTCAGAATAATTCAGGCCAATTCAGTTTCCTTTTGGAGTAAGAATGGAGTTAATGCATTCATACTAGACTTTGTCCTTATTATTTTCTTCATATCGTCCTTCTAAAATCACATCGCAACAGAACTGCCCATATTCACCTGTTTTGGTTTTTTTTGCTCCACCCCAGCTGAGAAAATAGTGAGTTGTAAATCCAGTGTGACTGCTACTTTTCCATTTGCAGACCAGCCATTCTGGATTACACACAGTGAAAATGGAGATACTCTGAGCCCTGCCTGGTTTTATTCGAGTATCCTAAAGCCACAGATCTTCGGACTGCACTTAATGGTTGCTGGGAAATGACACAGCAAAATGATCGACCACAATCCGACATGAACCGGGTCTGTATTTAGGCATTTCCGGAGCAAGCAATTTGTGTTTATAAACATGTTTGTGCCTCCATAGTTGTGCAGGATCTTCTGCAAGACATTCATTTCACTCCAGATGTTGAGACATCTTATTGGAACCTTCTGGAATGTTTACAAGCAGCAGGGCTTTCAGTATGGGAATGCCTTTGTGTACAGCTCAAGTTTAACACTTAATCGCCTCATATCATTACAAACTGGTAGGATTTCTCTGCAATGCAGC
The DNA here is from genome assembly GCA_024331685.1 of Stegophilus panzeri. Lineage (NCBI taxonomy): Eukaryota > Metazoa > Chordata > Actinopteri > Siluriformes > Trichomycteridae > Stegophilus > Stegophilus panzeri. The sequence continues at coordinate 17,172,858 of JANDJT010000032.1, read as the reverse complement.
TCAAAGAGGATAAGACACAGGCCCAAAAATGAGCCTGGAAGCAAAAATGACAAATGGATACAAGGTGTTATACTGCACATGCATTCCTAGTCTTGTTCTAATGTTCACACTGAACACCTGAATCGAAATCTATCTAAAAACAATACCAACATGCAGGCAACGATTCCAAAGAGTCACAGTGCAATCTGTTTAAATGATAGTTTGCAAAGGTGATTAGTTATCTATTTCCTGATTTAGTCAGTAGTTGCAACAGCAAGGCAAATTACAGGTTTATATTAAAATATTAAAACCCCCGTTCTAACACGTTATTGTTTCCACAGTGATGTGAATGGCGTCCGGGCCGCAGAAACTGACTTGAGAAAGTGTGTAATCGTTGATATGGGGGATTGTTCTGTGAGAAGACATTTATTTAATGTTTATGGAAAGAGTCTCCACTGTCAGTGCTTTTTGTGACTGCCAGAGATGAAGCTGTAACTTTAGGTTTTCCGATATGGGAAAGTTTCCGTTTCTCAGTAGCATAACAAGCTGCATTTTTTTGTCCTAATATTTTCAAGACGGAGAATAATAGAGAGGCTGGTGAGGGAATGACAGTTTATAGCTGTTATAACGTAAGTGATAACAAGAACTAACTTGTTTCAGGGATGTTCCACAATATTAAAGGTAACTATAAATGGATAAAAAAAGTATGATTTGATGTTCTTTAATAAATAAGAAAACTATTAGCAGCAAATTGCTATGGTGCAAGAGGAATAAAATTGATGAGCAGTCCGTACAGGTTTTTTTTTGGGTTTGTTGTGGCCAAAAATGCTTTTTGCCGCGGCTTATTTAAAAATTTGCGATGAAACTTGCTGAGTTTTTTGTGGTTTTTTTTTCTTTCCCATTGATGTTTGTTAGTTAATGAGACCATTTGACGCACGTGATTTGATGAGAACTTTGGCTGAATGTGCGTTGTGATGACGTCTCTGGGGTGATTTTGAAAAATTGCAAGCTCCTCCGAATATTGCGGGGTTCGCTTGATTTTGCGTTAATTTCTGTGATTGCAAAATCTCTAAATCCTCTAGGGACTGTTTGAGCCAATTTATTGTATTCAATACAGCAACCGAGGGAAGACTGTGTTCTAGTTAAAGATCACTTTCTACATGAAGGATGGTGTGCAGCAGTAATCTGAAAATAACTGCCTTTACCACCTCTCGCTTTCTTCCTCCACACCACTTTTCGATCCAGTGACAGTAATTGTGGCTTGGCTGGGAAATCCTGCACTGTAAATATTTAGTCCTGCTGAGGACGAACATGACAGCGCCAGGATTCTGTGATGAAGAGCTTGGGTTCTGGAGAGCAGAGTGATTCCAATAAGACCCGTTAAAGCCCTTAGTGCTTAATATTATCGTTTTAATAGCTGCTGACATCCTGTGATGTCCGTGCTGCACAGCTGGTCACTGAATGAGGAATTCAGCAGCACAGCTGGAGCTACGTAGTAACGTTCCTTTGCCGCACTTCCCTCTTTTTTCGTACAGTTCATTGAACAAAGATATGGGAAGTCGGTATAAGTGATCTTAATATTAAACTTGCTGTTGCTACACATTTACTTCCTCTTTAGAGGTTTTGTCAGACAATGACCGAACAAGAGCTAAACAGACTGGGAAAAAAAAACAGCAAAATGGCATGAGACATGAACTAAGATTGGGGAAAAAAATGTTGCTGTAATTTCAGTTTGTCTTTGAGATATCAATACTTAGTAGTGTGAAAATAATGCATGGCTACAAAATTCTTGCTCTCTCCTTAGAGAGTTTTTTAACTGCTAGAGACATGTTAGTCTTTAAAATTCTTGGCTCAGACCCCTTCTCCTTTTCTCCTACCACACCCTCTTTCTTTCTCCTTCTCACTCTCTGCACCAGACTCATTTAATCTCCACTCTTTCAGACAGTGTTGGGTCTCAGGACACCCCATGAGTGTAAACAGACCCCCCTTTTATCTCCCGTCCTGTTCCAGATTTTCACCTGGAGTAAATTCACTTGAGATTGATACCATCATTAAAAGCAATCAGCTGGAACGCTTGGATTAGTGTAACTGTAGCAAAATCCACTCATAAACTCTGACCAAGGAGAATAGAACAGGAAGGATAGGAATATCTCTCTGGATAATGGTGTGTGATATATTCTGAATCTGACCGTTTTGACCTTGTGGGGATATTTGGCTGGTTTGCATGAGGCAAGCTGCTTTTTTGTACATGCTTTATCATGCTTGTACAGCTATTAAGAAAACTGAAAGAGACAAAAGGTTACTGAGATTAAAGTTAGGTTTAGGTATAGTATAGCATTAATTAGCCAGTACCTCGCAGAAATGAACACAAAATCAAGCACAAATTACTGCAGATTTTCCGCAGATTTGGGCCAAGACGTGTCATGTGACGTCAACACAAAGCGCATTCAGCCAAAGCCCTCTTCAAAACATGAGTACAGCTAAAAGGTCTCATTTACCAACAAAAATCACTGCGAAAGTCCGTGCAAAACTATTTCGTGCAACTCCAATTTTGGCCGCAATAGTCACAAAAACTAGGTGAAATCCTGTACGGACTGATTAGGCGCATAAGGATTAGGCGCATAGTCCTCATAAGGATACTAATACATTCGAATATCCTCAGAAGTGAGAATTTGGAGCTCGGAACGATGTCATTTTTTTTTTTACCTTTGTACATTCAAGCTATTAAATAGGGGGGAAAACGTGGATGCGTCCATGATCAGCTTTTGTTAACAAAAATCTAGCAAGCAAAAAGTGATGAGTGATGTACAACACTAATTCCGAAAAAGTTGGGACAGTATGAAAAATGCAAAAACAAACAAACAGAAAGAGTCATTTGAAAATTCAGTTCATCCTGTACTATATTGAAAACACATTATTAACACATTATTTGATGTTTTACTTTGTGAATTTATTTTATTTGTGAAAATATACACTCATTTTAAATCTGATGACTGCAACACACTCCAAAAAAGTTGGGACAGTCGACTGTTTACCACTGTGTAACATCACCTTTTCTTTTAATAACACTTATTAAGAGTTTGGGCGCTGAAGACATCAGTTGGTTAAGTTTAGCAAGTGGAATTTTCCATTATGCATTTCTTCAGCTGCGCAACTGTACAGGGCCTTCGTTGCCTTATTTTGCGCCTCATTATGCACCACACATTCTCATTCGGAGACAAGTCAGGACTGCAGGCAGGCCATGCTAGCACCCGCACTCTCTGCTTACGCAACCATGCGCTTGTAATCCGGGCAGACTGTGGTTTGGCGTTGTCCTGCTCTGTTTTGGTGCATATGTTGCTCCAAAATGTGTACATATCTTTCTGCATTAATGCTGCCCTCACGGATGTGCAAGTTACCCATGCCATGGGCGCTGACACACCCCCATACCATGTCAGACGCTGGCTTTTGGACCTGACGCCAACTGCTTTGGCCGGGAGAACACGACGGCTGTTTTGAAATGTTGACCTGTGGGACCACAAAACACGATTCCACTGTACTACTGTCCATCTCAGATGAGACAGAGCCCAGAGAAGTCGGCGGCGCTTCTGGACAGTGTTGATGTATGGCTCCTGCTTTGCATAGTAAAGCCTTAACTTGCATCTGTGGATGTGGTTTTCAGCCTTGCTCTTTCCGCAGCGAGATTTGACCGGATTCCTTGAATCTTTTAATTATATTGTGCACTGTAGAAGGTGAAATTCCCAAAATCCTAGTGATTTGTCTTTGGGGAATGTTGTTCTCAAAGTATTGGATTATTTGCTGATGCATCTGTAGGCAGATTTGCGAGTCTCGACCCATCCTTGCCCTTGAAGGACTAGGCCTTTTTTGGATGCTCCTTATATACTATGATTAGATGACTGCCTCACCTGTTTCACATCACCTTCTTATTTCAACTTGTCACATCGCTATTAGTCGTAAATTGCCCTGTCCCAACTTTTTTGGAACGTCTTGCATGCATCAATTTCAAAATAAACATTTACCTTCAAAAAACTATGCAGTTGATTAGGTAAAACATCAAATACCTTGTCTTTATACTTTTTTTTTTGTTTAAATACAAGTCAAAGTACATTTACAAATCACTCCTCTTTGTTTTTATTAGCATTTTTGATACAGTCCCAACTCTTTCGGAATTGGGGTTGTATATTTACCACCGCAAAACAGCAAACTGTGTAGTCACCGTTGTAGATTTAACAAGCTAATACGTCTGTATGTTGATTGACTAAAGCGAATACAAACATACAGTGTAACTCATTTAAAAGTAAAGCAGTGCTACTTTGTTTACTGTTCATGTTGTGAGCAGCCATTTTGATTTTTGATGTCACATGCTGAACCCACGGTTGAGGAGACCTCTCCAAAGAGTTGGAGGGATGTTTTCTTTTTTCCTAGTCGGAGATCAGAAATTCTGAGTTATGAGTATTAGTCAAACGGAGCATAAATCTAGGCTTGGTATCGTTCTCTCTCTCTCTGTTCTGAAGTAGCTTCCATTATCACAGTGTAGCATGCTGGAAATCTCTCTGACAGAAACATGGTTGCACTCTTGAGGAAATTAGTGACAAAGAGAGCCATCTTCAAGCCGACGATATGGTTAACCGTAAAACAGTGATGTCTTTTTCATGGCTGTCTGCCCTGCAGAGGAGATTTTAATGTCTAAATGGCCAAAGTATATCTGATCCTCTGGGCTGATAGAGCTTCCGCTGCCACTCCCTTCCTCTTTGTGCTATCCGAATACAGAAGGCTTTAGGGGTTACGAGTGTGTGTTAGTCAATGTGTTTACTCAGTCTTGCATTGCAGTTGTGAAAATCCTTGGTGTGAGAGTAAATACCTGGTTTTGCAACACCGTTCTTAAGTTCCCGTCTTGCCTAAGCGTGAATGGTTATTCTCTCACACTTTATGATTTTATAGCCTTGATTTGGTGCGTACAGTATCGTAGGGAATAAGTTGTAGTTTGTTTAGTGAATGTGTGTGTTTTTGCTCTACCCTTTTTCTGAAGAGTGTAAACAGCCAGCAGGAAGCAAAGGACAAAGGGCTGAATGGGTAGAGGCACTGATCCAGGAACAAATATTGCTCTAACCGTTGTTTGTGCTGACACAGGCCTCCGTAGGCTGGCATTGCAGTTTGTGTGTTGTTGCATGATCAGAAACGATGATGATGATGAATGCCTTATTGTAACGAGCACCCAGATAAAAGCAGTGATCTTTTAAAAGATTTAATAGTCCAGACTCAGTGGGCTGAAGTGGAAGCAGCTTTTGGCAGAGACAGGTTTTGGGGAAAGGAAAGTATGCAGAGGCATCTGGGGTGTAAATGAGCACAGTTTAGCAATATATCTGTGTATGAATTCTCTGTGGTGTGTGGGTGTTTTAGCACAAAGTGTAACCCATCCATCCAATTGCTGTATTTCCTGGAATACTAGCTGCATTTTTTTGCAGGCAATGTGACTTTTAATGTGAAACGCTTTCATTTACCCATTAGTTTAATTGCAATAAGCCTGCTTGTTAGTGTGTTTATGGTACCTGTGATACTCCAGCTGAGAAGATAGTCTTGTTGGCCGTCGCACAAAGTGAAATCACATGCTTCAGTAATTAAAGACAACGTATGTAGACGTAGAAAGCAGAAATTGTAGCCGAGTTGAAACCTGAGACATGCAGGTATGAGATGCGACGACATCCTAGCGCTGTAAACCTGAGAGGTATGAGCTTAAATAAATATGTGATATCAGTATGCCGTATGTTTTTTTTTTTTTGCCATGACATACCCAAGAATCGTCTATTTTCACAGCAAGAGGACATTCAAGGGACATCGCCAATGACCAATTACTGTTGGACTGTTGTTTTTACGTGTCAACAAAAACAGACCACCTGGAATAAATCTAGCCTCAGACTCACGAGTTTACATGCTAAAAATGACATCCTGCCATTACACTACTGCACTTTGTGCAGAGTCAGGCAATCGTCGAATGTAGAATGCTTGAAATATAAGACTTCTCCTGTTGTCCATGTGTAAGCGCATGTTGATATCTCGTTTACTCTCCGCTTGACGTCCTCAAACTAAACTTTTGAAGTACTTTTAAACACAGGATGCCACAAAACCCATTAACTTTTCCAATTCAGTCACTGCATCTTGCTCAGAACAGCACGCTCGTGTCACAGTGTTCAAAAATGTACAATATCCCCAGACTGCCTAAGGCTGAGATTAGCTTGGCACTGACATATCATCAAAAAACCCTTTTCCATTATCGTATCAGGAGCGTTCCATCAAACGAAAACTACTTATAAAGAGAAGGCTTGAGAATATTATTCGAAGTGATATTTTTCAGAGCTGACAGAGGAATAATGACGCCAAGTCATTATGCCACGTCAGCTGAGTTCGAATACTTTAAATGAAATGAAACCAAGAAGCTAACGAAGCGAGGGTCATTTAAGTACCATTTTATAAACAGTGTGACAGAACGTAGAGCATTGGATTCAGTACCTACTGCTCGGACACTGATACAGTACATACTGATCAGTATATGTGTCTAGTATGAATACAGTCTGGAAATACTACATCCGCCATGTTGGCATTGTTGTCGTATGATTTACGACATCGTCATAACTGCAAAAACTTAAAGAGCCAGCCCGATTAGAGCACTCTGTGGCACTTGTTTTTTCTTGTTTAAACCTTCAACAAGTTAACAGTTAATTCAGGTGTTGTTAAACAAGTACGGTTTAACCACAAGGAGCAACGTTTAATACCTATAGCGCTGGGCTTAAAAAGAGCCGACGCGCTGCCTCGTCCGCGCCAGTCCCGTTGCCTTATGGGATGGCGCAGTAGGCTTTTCGCCTACTGTACAGTAGGGTAGTAGAGATATTCGGAAGCAGCCTTTATACTGCGGAGTGACTTATTGACTGGATGTTATGGAATTAGATAAATTAGGCCCCCTAATTGCAATGACGAAAAAAACACCCTCAATCTTCATGCCAGTCTTGATCCATGTCCATTGGACAATTGATGCCTTGAGGTGAAAATGATCAAATCATCCACAAGTAAAAAGTACCTGTAATCTTTATCCAATGTTTATCCATTTTTCTCCACTTGAGTCTTCAGCGCTCAACCTCATTACAAAGCAATAAAACCACCCACTATCACATGGTGGAAGAGTGTGGAGGAAGGGGTGGAGAGGACAGAAGAAGAAATGGTGGTTTAAAGACGGGTCTGCAATGGGAAGCATATTTGCCGTGTCCCTCACTGAGTGGCTGGTGTTCTATACATGGTGTGACGAGCCCGGAGATGTCCGCTATGTGTTGGCCAGACTGTTATAGTGAACTGCTTTAGGCCTAAGCCACTGCTTAGCACATGTAAATGTCAGATTGAGTTATTGGATTACAGACTGATGAAGCATGCTGAGACCCCTCTCCCCATGGCTGGTCACATGAACCGCAACAATCACAAACACCCTCACACCCTCTCTCTCTCTCTCTCACTCTCACACTCACTCTCTCTCTCTCTCTCTCTCTCTCACTCTCACTCTCTCTCTCTCTCTCTCAGTCACCCACTCACTCACTCACTCTCTCTCTCTCTCTCTCTCCCTCTCACTCTCTCTCTCTCTCTCTCTCACTCACTCACTCACTCTCTCTCTCTCTCTCTCTCAGTCACTCACTCACTCACTCACTCTCTCTCTCTCACTCTCTCTCAGGCACATTTGTACTTTCTCTATTAGCTCATTTGGTTTGCTCCTGCTTCCTGGGCTGAGACCAAATATGTGGTTCGAGAGTGGTGTGTGACTGAGAGCAGGTAAGAGCATTTAGAAAGCAGTTAAGTGCTGGTTGCTGTATAATGCATGTTTTTTTTGCTCTTTTGCTCATGGTAGTCATTGTGAATTGCCAACTACTTCAATTTGAATTTCAACCATACGCGTAAGCCTTTATCAAAAGGCAGTAAAAAAACAACCCCTCAGGCTTCCACATGATATGATACGATTGCTGATCGTAAAGTAACATAACAATAATTGACAATACCATTGAATCTGCTGTGCTTACTGTATGATCCAATACAATATGATTTAGTAGCCTCTGGTTGATATGTGACCACCTTTGTTCAGAATCTGGGGTGGGCCTACCATTAATTCTGCAATGATGATGATGTAGAGAAGGACTATTTGAAGTATGAGGCTACGTCCAGTTTAATCCGGATAAATTTGAAAACATGTTTTTCTCTATGTTTCGGCCTTCCCTCCACACCGAGACAGCATTTCTGTACAGCGAAAACGGAGCTTTTCGAAAACACTCTCCCAAGCGGATACATTTTGAAAACGGTGGTTACGCGTTGTAGTGTGGACTGGGGAAACGGCGATATTATAAAAACGATGATGTGTTTTTAGTCATTCAACTCAAAACAAACAAGATGGCGGACGATGTTGTACCACAGTTGTTGTGCCTGCTATCCAGAATGATAGTGTTGTTAAAGATTAATTTCACTTTGTACAACCTACAAACTGCATTTTGAAATGAACGCCTGACAGAAACGACGCAGGCCAAAGCTTCTCACGTTTTTATACACGCGCAGTATGAGAATGCAAGCGTATTCAGACGTTTCAGTGTGGATGAGCAGTTTTTGGAAGACGGTTGAAAACGTTTTTAGATCTATCCGGATTAATGTGGACTTAGCCTCAGAGTTACGGGCAAATCAGCTCGATAACAATATTCACACATCAGTTTAAAAATAGGAAGTATTTTCCCACCCCAGTTGTCTGTCCTTTTTTCGAGAATCGATTTATGATTCTTTCAAGCGTTGCCTTTTCAATCGATGCTTTGATCCAAACTGTCCGATCATTACACCTCTAATACATTATATCACATTGTTTTATAACATCTTACTTGAAGACATTTTCATGATATGCAATATGTAATATGCTCTAACAGTGTAGTCAGGAAATTGTGTGGACATTTTCGTAGTGTCAGTGGTCGCTTTCGCTGGTGTATACATGCAGTTTGTAAACCACAATTTTAAAACGTTCAGCTCCTAGGTTTCACGTATGTGAAGTCTCACTTATTACTGAGTAACTTTATGTCCATGTTTGTTCAACACTACTCATTTGTTTATAGGGTTATTGTTGGCAAGGATTTGCATGATGGTTCTGGTTTGGTGATGCTAACGTACACCCAAAACTCAGTACTGTGAGTGCTTGCTTCTGTATAATACTGTTTAAGTAAAACATGATTTTAAATTTGGTACTAGGGGTGGGCATTATGGCAAAAATATTATATCATAACACTTCAAGACGTCTTTATATATACTGTATATCACTATCGCGAGCTATAATTTTGCTAGGGTTTGCTCACAGAGTTCAAAGTGCTACTATAGACTTATTTTTTTTAAGCATTTTACACTCAAAAAGTTACTTTTTACAGTGAGCAACAAAGGAGTTATAAAGCACTTGATCCCAATATGATACCAACTATGGTAGTATAATGATGTTATTATATCACAATATTAATATGTTCATATTACCCAGCCCTAACTGACATGCTGCGGTGTTGAACAGCGTTTTCACAGTGCTGTCAGGAAAGATCTGAGAGAATGATTTATCAAATTTGGGTGCCCATGTGCAGACATTAGGCCTCTGTGCTCCTCTGTTGTTGACCCAAGAGGCTTTGCTCTGGCTTTGAGAGAGAAACGGAGTTGAGCTCATAACTGCTGGTTTGCATTTGCACATCCATCACAGTGATGATTCATAGTATCCTGGCTTTGACCCTTTTACAGAAAGGAACTTCATGCCTTATTGCGTAGGTGTACCAAATGCGTGTTTGCATATGATGGCTGTATTGTGTCCATGAAAAATTCACTAATTTACATTAAATAACCCCGCATACTATTTTAGGATTAGTTAGTTAATTAGTTACAGTTACATAGCACTTTACATAGAATGGGGGTGGGGGTGTCTCCTCAACCACCACTAGTGTGTAGCATCCACCTGGATGATGTGACGGCAGCCATAGTGCACCAGAACGCCCACCACACACCAGCTATTAGTGTAGAGGAGGGAATTTCACCTGAAGTTCCCAGTGGGGGAATTTCGCCAGGACACCAAGGGTATACCCCTACTCTTTATGATAAGTGTCCTAGAATTTTTAATGACCACAGAGAGTCAGGACCTCGGTTTAACGTCTCATCTGAAAGACGGTGCTGTTTTTATAGTATAGTGTTCCCGTCACTATACTGGGGCATTAGGCTCCACACAATCCACAGGGTGAGCGACACCTGCTGGCCTCACTAACACCACTTCCAGCAGCAACCTTAGTTTTCCACAGGTGTTCCCCCCTCCAGGTCCTGGCCAGGCTCAACCCTGCTTAGCTTCAGTGGGAAACCAGGCAAAAGCTGCAGGGACATCTGGGTCTGGTTCTTTATAAGAACCATAGCTTACTGTTAGAATAGTGATATCAAAAGTAAATAAAGGATGGCAATAAATGATAGAAAAACCTGGATAACATTTTGATTACCATCATTACAGCATCCTTAACCTTACACAAATGCTGCTGCCTCCAGCTGTTCTGGTCTGAGTGTAGATTTCAATAGATTACAAACACGAGGAGTTTGATATGAGCAGGTAACAGGTCCAACGTGTTACTCAGACTCGTAAAAACTGTAAAGTATTAGCTCACAACACCGCACTAATTCTCTTACATCATGCACATGTTGAATAAGATTCAAGGACCGGCAGCTACACAGCGTAGCTGGTGGTCCCTAGATCTGGAAGAAAAGCAAACAAGCCGAGCCATGGAAGCGGAAGGAAGAATGTGGCATGAGTCTGTGTGTCCGGTGTCAGGGGAAAACTGGTGTCAAAAGCATGCCCTCGGACCAGCTATGTTTAGGCTGAGTATTGGTAGAGCTTAGATTAGCTGGCCCTTCATGTACAAGGAGCTGCCAACAGATGTGATTTATAAACTAAATACATTGGGCCGTTTTTTTTTTTTTTTTTTTTTTAGCAAAGTTGTGTGTAAATGTTTGCATAAGACAAACCTGGGAAAAAAAATGGTGTAACATGGAAATGGAGGGGAAAGAAGTAAATCTACACTGTAGCCGCATACCCAGCTTGTATCCAGCTTGATAAATAAGGCCTACTGTTCATAACATAAAAAAGAATTGCCTGCTGAAAAAAATGTCACAAACCATGCAACGTGTGCTTCCTGTGAGACACATGAGGCCAGATATTGCATCTTTTTAAACTGCCAGTCATGCTACATTACAGGGCTGCTCAACACGCTCTGAGGAAAGAGTTAACTTCCGCATACATGAGCTCATAGACACCCAGGATTGGTTATTGTCGCTCTGATTGACAAGAGAGAGAGAGAGAGAGAGAGAGAGAGAGAGAGAGAGAGAGAGAGAGTGAGTAATGGCATTCTTCCCACTCTTCCCACTCTATTTGACTCCCTGCCATGGCTGTGGTACACTATATGGCGAAAAGTTTGTGGACACCTGAACATCACACCCATATGTTGGTTTTTCCCATATCATTGGAAGCAAACATTAACATTTCCCATTTACTGGAACTAAAGGGCTAAACCAAACGCATTCCAGCATGACAATGCTCCTGTGCACAAAGCAAGGTCCAGAAAGACATGGTTTGCCAATGTTAGTGTGTGAACTCAAGTATCCTGGCCTCAACCCCTCTGAACACCTCTGGGATGAACTGGAACACTAACGGGATGTTCAACAAGGGCATAGGGGTGTGATGGTCATATTTTGTCTATATAGTGAGTGAGGATTTGAACAATAGGGTAAATGATTTCCTGTGCTGTTATGATTAAGGGTATGAGAAAAAGAAATACAGACTTTTTCTAGCTTTGGTGTTTGGTGAAGGAGGGGCACACAGTCAGGAAGTAGATCCACAGAGCAAATTCCAGTAAACAGATGGACACTGATTTCAGTAACAGTGTGGATATGAATGTGTTACAGTATACTCTCAGGATATGACACAGCGGGCATTTTCTGAGACAGAGCTTCCTCTATTGGCCTGCAGCCTCCTTTCTTTAAGGCAGGGGTCAGAGGTCAAGGATACCAAGTAGCACAATGAACACTCTTGCAACATACTCTCTTGTGTAGCAGAGACAAAGAGGCAGATACTCAAAATCTCAAAAACATATTTCAATCAAATTAAGGAATATATTGACATGGTGCAGTAGATTTTATTTGTCATGTGGCAGGTTTCATTAATAAAATGAATAAAAATTTATACAAAATGTGTGACTCTCTGATCTCTGAACTATGTACTGCACACTAACACAAATATGGCTCTCAATTATTTTAGTAATACTGCTTTCAAAACTCCTTTTTTAGGTATTCTTTGAGCTGTAGCAAGTTTTTTAAAGCTCCTTGAGCCATTGCTATCAGTGTGTGTTATGTAAAAAAAAAAAAAAAGTAGATCACTCCTTTGTTGATATACCCAGCTTTTCAAATGACTCATAGCTCTGATTTTTTCTCCTTGTTTGGTGGAAAAAAACATGAGATACGTTTCCAAATGAAGCAAGTCCCTTTCTCTGGCTCTGAAATAGTGCTGCTGTGGTTCCAGCCTTTATAGGTAATGCTAGAAAGGGCACATTAGGATTTGAAATGACTTCTTGAATTACGTTCTCTTCTAATCTTAGTTCCAGAATCACTATAAGATTTATTTCTTGGATTTGCTCAGTAAGGTCATTTGTGCGGCTTTGTTTTGGATTGCTGTTGGCATTTTATGTGTTTTCGACTGATGCTGAGGCTTTATGCCAGAGCCCTGTTATTACTGGGGGCCTGTCACTGACTTGGCTTACTCATTTATAATTACAGTAAAAAAAAAGTTTGAGACTTATAGATGGGGCCGATACTCTGGATTATGCTGTATTTTATTACCTAGAGTGTAACTTTTAATATAATGTTGCTCTCATTTCTTTGATCTGGATACTCTGGTATGGTGTGGAGTTTTAGCAAACACTCACTAACGTGACGTCAATAGGCATTTATCACCTGAGTGCTGTAGATTCAGGTGAATGCACACTTGGCTTTGCAGTTCTTGTGGTATTGCACTGTTTCTGCTTTCATCTACTGTTTTTGTTTAGCCCACGGGTCATCAACCGGTGGACCATAATTTGGACATGGCTCCAGCAAAGTATTTCAGTGGATTTGAACATTCAAAAAATTATATAGCAGAACTGATTAAACAGATGAAAAAAACTGACTGTGGTCCCACAGCTCCAGCTTTAGAAACTGTTGCAGCTCATTGCAACCAATCGCATGCTTTTACAGTCCTCTCTGAAACTATTGGAACGGCAAGGTCAATTCAATTATTTTATCTGTCGACTAAAGACATTTGGGTTTGAGATCAAAAGATTAATATGATAAGAGAGTTTAGAATTTGAGCTTTTATTTTATTATATTTTATTTCAGATTTTAGCAAAAAGTTTAGGAAACAAGAATAGCCTCTTCCAAAATGATGGAAAGGTCAAAGTGTGGGATGAAAGAAAGGATCTGCTCATGATCCAAAACATACAAGCTGATCTGTGAAACATGGTGGAGGTAGTGTCATGGCTTGGGCTTGCATGGCTACTTCTGGATCAAGCTCACTCATCTTTATTGATGATGTAACTCATGATGGTAGCAGCAGAATGAATTCAGAAATTTACAGGAACATTTTGTCTGCCAGTTTACAGAGAAATCCATCCAAATGAATCGGGATTAAACTTTATCATGCAGCAAGACAATGATCCAAAACACACTGCCAACTCAACAAAGGACTTCATCAGGGGGGAAAAGTGGAAGGTTTTAGACTGGCCAAGTCAATCAGCAGACCTTAACCCAACTGAAGAGGAGACTGAAGGGAGAAACCCGCCGAAAAGTCTGGAAAAGCATCACAAAAGAAGAAAACAACAACTTGGTGATGTCAGTGAATTGCAGGCTTGATGCAGTTATTGCAAGCAAGGGATATGCATTCAAATATTAAGTGTTATTTACTTTAATTTGCTTCAACACTTCAAAATATGTTCCTATACTTTTGATCACCTAAAAATTGGGTGGTCTGATACAAAAGGTTCTATGTTTACATGTTTAACACATCTAGATATAAATACCAGGAAATAAAAGCTGAAATCCTAAACTCTCGTCTCATCCATCTTTTGATCTCTAACCCAAATGTCTTTGGTATATAGCACAAACAAATGAATTGCTTGATGAGGAAGAAGGTGATTGAAATACATAATTCTGGGAAGGGTTACAAAGCTATTTCAAAGGCTTTGGAACTCCAAAGGACCACAGTGAGAGGCATGATCTCCAAATGGAAAAACTTGGCACAGTAGTGAACCTTCCCAGAAGTGGCCAACCATCCAAAATTCCCCTAAGACCACAGCGACTACTCATTCAGGAAGTCACAAAAGAGCCAAGGACAACATCAAAGGACCTACAGGCCTCTCTTGCGTCAATAAAGGTCACTGTTCATGACTCCACTATCAGAAAGA
>JANDJT010000032.1:17142112-17157827 GCA_024331685.1 Stegophilus panzeri | reverse complement strand
GGGAAACATGAATTCTGCTCTCTACCAGAAAATCCTAAAGGAGAATGTCCGGTCTTCAGTCCGTAAGTTGAAACTCATGCGCAACTGGATTATGCAGCAAGACAATGATCCAAAGCCCTAGTCCTAGTCCTAGAAGTAAGTGAAAGACTGATCTCCAGTTATCAGAAGCGTTTCCTTGCAGTTACTGCTGCTAAAGGTGGCACAACCAGATTTTAAGTTTAAGGGGGAAATTAACTTTTACATTGGTGATAGGTGTTGGATAACTTTATTTGCTTCAATAAAATTAAAAAAAATAAATAAAAACTGTATTGTGTGTTTACTCAGGTTGCCTTTGTTTTATGTTGTATTTCGTTTGAAGAGATAAAACTATCTAGTATGAGATATACCCAAAAACAAAAGAAATATTTTTCACAGCACTGTAACTGTTAAAGGGAATTGTTTGGTCACCATTCAGTCATGTTAAATGCTTATCCTGACTGTTGTAATGGTCCTGATGAAATGTCTATACTGTAGCCTGAGATTTATAAATTTATTTAAATGCCCCTGGTTTAACTGTTTCATTACCATTCTGTATATTAAGGCCTTTCTCCTAGCTTGTGTTCGAGGAATCATAGTATTGCAGAAAAAAACATACTATGTTGTGAGTCACAAAACACTCTGATTCACTGTGATGCCCCTATAATAAAGCACAACTGCTTTTTCCATCTTTTGAATAAGACACATGGACTGAACTAGAAGCAGTTTGCCAGTAATAAAAGTGTCACGTAGTGTCAATGTACAGTCGTGGACATTGACAAACTGCGGGTTAATAATTTAGTTTCTGCTTTCATAGGAAAAATACTGCATAACTCTCGCTCAGAGACTTGAGAAGCAGCAATAATTTAAAGGATACCATGGAATTTTGGTGGGATGAACAGTTCAGCAGAAAGCGTGCCAGCTCTGATCTGATTGTTGTATCACCGATTTGTGAGCCGCAGCTTTGTCACAGGAGACTGCTCTAAGCCATAAGCACTCAATGAAGCTGAGATCACCAGCATTCCTTACACTCCTCTCCTCTTTCAGCTTTCTTGTGATTCCCTCACTCCTCTCCTCATATTTGCTCTCCTCAGAATGCTCCTCACCCTTTCCCTTACTTCTTAGTAACATGCTGTTTCATCTTACCTCACACGTTCCACCTTTCTGTGACTCTTACAATCATGCTTGTCGAATATATTTTGTACCTTTCCTCTCTGGCCACATTTGCTTGGTTCATGCCGCCCTCTTCATTCTTTCTTTACCCCTCCCTTCCTCTCTCCTGTCTCTTTCTCGGCCTCTTTAGGTCTCCCGCAGTGTGAACTATTAAATGCAAGCTCCCAGATGTGGCCCATTAACCCTTGCTCTGTGCAGCAGCGATTCCAGCAGAGCCGAGCTCACTCCCCCGCCTCGGACCCCCACAAACGCAAGCGCGCCTTCTCCGCACACTGCTTTTAACGATGCTCTCAATGCAGTATGCACACTCTCACACACTCATGCTGCTACATGCTCATATTACTTGGAAGCAGGAGAAGGAAATACGGACCGTAATACAGATGCAATCACGTGTCTGTCCACAGAAGTAAGCTGCAGTGGTGCCAAAAGCTCTTGCTCAAAGTCTGATTGCTGATTGTGGTTGGAGTTGATGAGAGTTGATGGGGCAGGTCCAGCGTGCGTTGGAGCTCTACTAATTTTAGCTTCAGTTCACGCTTAATAGGAAACGTGGGAAGAAATAAACGTGGGACTCTTCCCTTTTTTCTTTTGTCTTTATATCTTTAATGAATGGTTGTTGAATTTCTTTGTAGGTCAGATGTAGGATTGACATAGCTAATTATCAGGTGTGGGGGACAGGGTGGGGTTTAATGTGTTCTTGATGACAAAGCTTTTACATCTATAGACTAATTGCAGGTTATGTGAAGGTTATTGTGCCAATGGAGACAATTTTAAAGTCTCTCTCTCTTTCTTTCTCTCTCTCTCTTTCTCTCTCTCTTGCTTTCCCTTTTGGGCTTTGGAGTTAACATGAGAGGCAGAGCCCAGAGTGGGCAGGGTGTCGCTGAACTGTGGTGAATAAAAGTGATTTGTCTGAGTAAGATTTTGACTTTGTGTGCAAGCATTGGCCCTGCAAAGATTTAATTCTCTATAAGAGTTGTGTATTATTTAAAAAAAGAGTGTCTGTCACTACCATCGTAAAACAACTCTGCTAATGCTTTTTTTTTTCTCTCCACAGTGAGATGCTCTGAGCAACATCGAATCATCCCCTGGAAAATAACCTGCAAGTCCAACCTTTTCTCCAATCGTCAGAGTAGTGACGCCGAATTGAGAGCTGTTTTTGTAAACCCAGGCATCAGGAGCTATCAATAGGATGGATGGGTTAGAGACTCTGTCAGGCTCTGCGCTGGACTCCAAAGCAGAGCGCATCGCACGCTACAAGGCCGAGAGGCGGCGTGAGTTGGCGGAGCGATATGCCAACCTGGAGGACCTCACCTCCAAATACACCAGGAAGGAGAAACATCGGGACAGCGCAGACGCTCCAGACACGGCCCCTAGCACAGATCAGAAGCCTAAAGAGGTCACTGTCTGTACACGAGATCAGCCCGCTGAAGCTAAAGTCAGGGAGGAAGGAGAGAACGAGAAAGAAGTGAAAAGTGAAACCAACAAGAAACAGGGAACCGCAACAAGATCCCAACACGGGTGAGTTACGAATCCATTATGAATTCTGCTACAGGTCACGTTTAGAGCGAGGGCTGGGTCAGGGCATGTACTGCTGTTATGAAACCCGAGCTGTTTCAGACTAAACTTGCTCTCTGCTGGGTGTTTCACGCTTCTGAGACATTACACCTACAGGGATTCAAAGTAAACACTCGTATAGAGTAGATAACAAGGCGGTTGAAATCAGCCGAATAAGAATGCACTCGATGTGTGGATGAGGGGAATAAGGGATAAAACGTTTCCCTCCTTGTTTGGAGCTTGTTTGGAGCTGCTCTGAGAAAGAGAAGTGCATTCCTGTTTGATCCTAACAGAGAGCATGAGCGAGGTTTCTGAAGTTTTTCAAAAGGAATTGCTTGCAGGCTTGTGCTTGGATGTGTACAAACAATGCACTCAAACAGCGAATCACTGCCTTGTTTCCTGCATCAGTTCATTTAACTTAATATGAGGAAACCTTAGACTTTTAAAATTGTTTTTTTTTTTTTTTTTTTACACCAAACAGACATATTTATGGTTTGTACTGAACTGTACATTGTTATTCTCACTCAATGGCTTTGAAGAACATGGGGTAATCTGAGCACAATGAACATGACAGTCTACCATTGTTTCCTTATGCTCAGCGCGTTATTACGTAAGCAACCTGCCATTCTGGCTGTCATCCATTTTGTCATTGTTCATAAAGAATTGAGTCCTGCCCAGGTCAGGGTCTTGACTTCTTACAAGGTCTTGTCTCAGTGTCAGCAAAAGGGATGTGTAAACAGGTTCTGCAAACAGAATATTTTGTGATCTCAGTGATCACAAAAGAAAAGAGGGGGGTGGTTGGGGGTTGTGGGAGGTTGGGGTGAAGGGTGGTTAGGGTTGTGAGAGGTAATATGCATTTTTTTTATTGCAATTCAAAGTATTGTTAAACAATACAGCGATTGTAACATTAAACAGCGGGAAAGAGAAACCATTACATTTACCTTTACCAGCTCCATCAGGTCCTCATTTCTGTCTCTAGTTTACTGCTGTTCTACTTCCTTCACCGTCCCACCTCCTTTACCTAACCCTCAAACCAAAATCTGAAATTGGTGACCCTCTGCCCATATTTACTTCTGAAAGCCTCTCTGAGATACTCTTTTTAAACCCAGTCATGTTACTGACCTTTTGCCAATTAACCTCCAGCTGTTTCTTTTTAATAACACTTACTTTAACAGCTTTTTGTTGTCCCCGTCCCTACTTTTTTGAGACGTGTTGCTGCCATCGCATTCAAAATTACCTTGTTTTTTCTTTAAAACGGTACATTTCCTCAGTTTAAACATTTGATATGTTTTCTATGTTCTGTTGTGAATAACATATGGGTTTATGAGATTTGCAAATCACTGCAGTCTGTTTTTATTTACATTTTACACAGTGTCCCATCTTGTTTGGAATTGGGGTTGTATGTATATGCAGGGACTGCTGTTCAAAACAGCCTAGCAGGGCTAAGCCCCTTTGGCTTTCAAAGATATAATGACATCAGTGTAAGGTTTCATGTTTGGCATCAGAGTAACTGCTGTGAAGAAATCTCTTAAAGCAGTTTTTTTTTAATTATTTTTTTTTTTTTAACTTTTGTGGAACCAAGCGCAACAGCACCTCCAACAGTCATAAGAATAATGCACAAAATGGTATGAAGAAGTGAGACTGAGGCTGATTTCTGTCTAGCCCAGACTCTAGATTCTTGGCAATGACAGTTTTGTTAGGTGATTAAACAGAGCAAAACGTCTGCTAGATTCGATCTTCAATTTTTTTTTAAGCCCATTTTATTTTTCTGACACATTACGTAACACGTCATCAGCAGTGATTGAGAAGACGCACGTGAAATACAGTCATGGTTGTAATGAACACGAACCAGGTAGATTATTTACTCTATCTTCCTTTCTTCACAAAATTCTTTTGCAGGAATAAGAAAGCAGTTATAGTCAGCAAACATTATCCAATCAAAGTGCAAATTACACAAAAGGACAAAGTGCAAGTTTAGTGGGGTTTTTTGGATTAAATGAAAGGGTTACATCTTTTCTGTTTGTCATGATTGGTGTTCAAAAGAAACAGGTCAATAGAACATTACAATCTTCCATCCATCAAACCATTTCCTGTACCGCTTATCCTACATAGGCTTGCGGGGAGCCCGGAGTATCTTTCATGGCACTCGGGGCACGAGGTGAAGGACACCCTGGACAGGCTGCCAACCCATCGCAGGGCACAATTCATGTAGAGAATTAGCCTGCATGTCTTTAGACTGGGGGAGGAAACCCGAGTACTCGTAGGAAACCCCCGAAGCACGGAGGACATGCAAGCTCCACATGCACAGGGCAGCGACGGGAATCGAACCTCCAACCTTGGACGTGTGAGGCAAACGTGCTAGCCACTAATCCACCATGTCCGCACGTCCCCCACCTCGTCCCGCGTCGTGATATAATGCATTGCTCAAGCCTAGTAGTTTCATCTTTTTTCACTGTGTACATGTAAATATGTGAAACTGTGAAGGCAGAATTCAAGGTGATTTCCCAGGCCAACTGGCTAGGATACACTTAATAGAAGACTACACTGTGACCATGTGACACTCCACTAGACTATACTGCGATCACGTGACACAAAACGACATGAGAAGAACGCTCCATGAAAAAAAGCGACAGATTACTGGTGTGTTTATTAAAAGAAAGTATCTACTAGTTACTTTCAGTACAGTAACTACATTATCAGCTATAATAGTGCTATTGATATGCCACAAAAGCATATTACGCATGTGTTCAGGAGGCTCCAGGCTTATAACACCATGTTGTGTTTGCGTATAATAAGTCTTTTGTCCATGCATAGCAATAGCACAGGGATCCAGTTAATGCACTCAAGTTGGTGGTAAAACAGTTAGCTGTCAGGCCAGCCTTTCTTTTTTTTTCTCCATCTGCTCTGTGTTTACACATTGAAGGCCCCAGGTTGTGTTTGCACCTTTCTGTGCTTCATGGAAAACTTTCCAGCCCACATGACCGTGATAACACACAGATCGCTAGTATTATGAGAGCTCTTGCCATGCGGAAAAGCGACGCAAAGCTGTAAGCACAGAGATTTTGACACATTTTACAGCTCGGTTCATATCCACTACATGAAAGAGCAGGATCAAAAGCCGTGTAATATGAGGATGTCAAACTTGTAGTGAATTTAAGGAACTGAAATGAAATGTGTGATGCATTTGAGGGCATGCAGCTCTACGTGCCCTCTGCTTCCTATTCTGAAAGTACATCCTGCACTCCTAAATCCTGCACTAATATCCACAATGTTTTTTTTTTTTGTTTTTTTTTGTCCTTTCAGCACATTCTCTGCCTCGACTGATTTATTATTTTCTCTTCCCTCCTCTGCCCTTTGTTTCATCTTTTCCCTGGTTGCTCAGGGTGCATGCAGTTGACTTTTGACCTTTCTCTGAGAAGTCTGACAGTCACAGTTTAAGGTCAAGGCTAAAGGCTCATCAGTGGTTCAGTTACAGCTCTCATGGGGCCCGAGTCAGAGGGTCAAGCACACGTTTATACAGTGTGAAGTAGCAGGATTGGCCCGCACACATGTGCCACTTGGACGGCGTGTGTGTCCACTAAGAGTGTAACACAATGACACTATCTGTATCTGTTCAGTCAGTCCCTCCAGGATTTCGAGATTTTTGCGATCACACAAACGAAGCAAACTCTCAAGCAAACTCCGCAGTATTCTGAGGAAAATCCACCGTAGATTTTCCGCAGATTCGGGACAAGACGCGTCGTGTGACGTCATCACAACGCGCATTCAGCCAAAGCCCTCTTCCATTCACATGCGTCGAAAATGAGTACAGCTGCTGTAAAAGGTCTCAGTTACCAACAAAGATCTCTGTGAAACGCCGTGCAAAACAATTTTGTGCAATCGCGATTTCACTAATTCAAGTAGTTTTCCGCAGAAAAAAATAAATAAAAAAAACCTCGGCAAGTTGCATCGCAAATTTATGAGAAAAAAAAAAAAACGCAGAAAAATCAAGCATTTTTACCTGCAACAATCTATACACAGTTATAGAAGGGAAATTATTTATAATCTGTTGTCACCCAGATGATGATGGGTTCCCTTTTGAGTCTGGTTCCTCTCAAGGTTTCCTCCTCATAACGCATCAGGGAGTGTTTTCTTGCCATCCTAAACTGAAACAATTTATATCTGGAATTCATATATTTCTGTAAAGCTGCTTTGTCCGTTGTTAAAAGCGATATATAAATAAAATCGAATTGAATTGAACGTTCATATAGGACTGCTCATGCTCGCACGAAAGTAAAAACCTCCTGCTCGTGTGTCTTTTCTTTGCGTCATGCCGGATCCCAGTCTCGATGCCACCTCTATTCTCTTGTTTGTACCTGTATTTGTGCCAGTTTTAAAACACATGATCCTGTTCATTCCAGAAAATATACTCGCATTTGGTTACACCCCTATCGGTTGTCAGTATTTTTGAGGAATAATAATAAGAGCTCTCCTGAACGACAACTACACAGATACAGTAGGAGTTCTGTGACTGTTATGCAGGATGAGTACACAATGAATCCATCATTTCAACATACAAGAAAACAGCAGCAGCTGCATGAGCATGAAACACAGCATTTGTTGACTCTTGCCGCGAGCAGCATGTCACCAGGACCATGTACAAAAACACACTCGTGTGACGTGTCTGACTCGCACATGTGTTAAAACAAAAGCGCCATGGAAAGATTTCGCTTTGGCCGTCATGCCACATTACTTTTGATATAAAACACATTTTAATAATCCCTGTTTACTAAAAACGTTTTTTTATTTTTTTAAACCCTAAAAACAGGACCATCAGAAAAGTATCTACTCTGCAAAAGGAACTGAAAGGTTCTTGGAACTATAGGGCAGGAACTAAAAATGAGTGCTGGACTGGGTGGTGGAAATGTGAAGAAAAAACAAAACAAAACAAAAAAAACACACCAGGAAGCTGGGTTCCTGAAAGGGCTCTGATGGTGGAAACTTTTTATATTTTCTTTCTCTTTCTCACAAACCCACACACGAACATGTTTACACTGACATTACACTGAAACCAGTCATTACAACCATCAAGTACAGACACCAAATTCTGGTAAGTCCTCTCACACTAACTAACTCTGGGAAGCGCTCGAGCAGTCACCCGTTCTGGGAAAAGGAAATGGCCGTGACTGCGTTTTGTCAGTTTACTTTATGCTTTGTTGGGAATCAGGGTTTTCATCAGTGTGTTGTAGGTGCTGTAGTGCGTGTGTCGCGTTTGTTTTTATAATATTGCATTTCCTGTTTTGTAATTTTGTGAAAATGTTGCGGTGTCCTAACTTGCCTGTGTTGATGAAGTGTTTTTGTCAGGTCTTATTCCCCCATGTTAAATTTGTGTCGCTTATGTAATGTGTACATTTTAATTAAAGCAGGCAGCTGTTCTCCATCGTGTGCCGGTTCTGCTGGATGTCTCTCGGCCCTTAGAGACTGATCTCGCAGTCTGGTTCTAAACAGATGTAACAAAGTCCTATTGTAATGGAATCTCATTCTCACTGGCCACATCTGTGACTAGTTTTCCTCTCAGATGCACCCATGCAGAGTCAGATATTTATCATGCAATGTATGAAACAAGCTTTATCATGTATTTAAGTAGAGCAGATTCCTCTCATAATAGACAGGAGGGGGATGCGGGGTGGATTTCAGGTGGAATTGCGTCATATGATGCATTGTTTCCTCACTGCTCTGTCTCTCTCTTTCACAGTCTGCTGGGCACAGAGGAAGTTAAACCGCCAAAGGGTAAGTTACTTTCCCCAACTCCCTTCAATGAGCCCTTTGTCATTCTTCTCTCTCCTTCCTCTTCTAATGCCTTTGTGCTCCCAGAATCCCTTTCTCTGTTAGCTGAGTAAGAAGAGCAGCATCCTGTCAAAGTACAAAGCTGAAACACGAGGCAGCAGTTATGATTCAGGATGGCGTGAAATTAAATGTCCACACACACACACACACACACACATACACATCACGAACACTTTCCAGATGACTCCAGGAGGTTTACCTATCACATGTAGTTATCATCAAGGATTCCTGTTTCAACTGCTAATCTTTTAAATATGGTCTTTTGATTACTTCATAAGTTTAAACAAGGCCCTTGATATGCATTTTTTTTTTTTTGCAAAAAATGGTTTTTAACCCTTCCATGTTGAAAATTGAACAAAAATTTAAATCCACCCAAAGACATCAAACTGATTTGTAAACGCACACATGAGCACGTCAGCGCAGTGAGTGCATATCATCAACTGTTGCCAGCCTCAAGAATAAGAACTGCGTGGTAGAGAAGGCAAAACAAGCTCTAAAATGAAAAATTTTCACGGATTTATATGTGTGGGCTGATGATGAGGTAACGATTGCATAACTATACACGAGAATATAAAGTGTTCACCTGGATCTTATACAGAATCTCCTAAGGTATGCTTCATAATGCTAGAGCGGTATCCTAGCCTGGCTTCTTTACATGAGGATATAACAATAAAATAATCCATCCATCCATTCATTTTCCATACCGCTTATCCTTCACAGGGTCACGGGGGAGCCTGGAGCCTACCCCCAATGAACTCTGGGCACAAGGCAGGGACACCCTGGATGGGGTGCCAATCCACCGCAGGGCATAATCACACACATATTCACACACTACAGATAATTTTGGAAATGCCAATCAGCCTATAGTACATGTGTTTGGACTGGGGGAGGAAACCAGAGTACCTGGAGGAAACCCCCGAAGCACAGGGAGAACCCCTGAAGAACATGCGAACTTCGTGCACACAGAGCAGAGGCAGGATTCAGACCCCCAACCCCGGAGCATGCTGACCACTAAGCCGCCGTGCCCCCCACAATAAATTAACGTAAAATTAAATTTCAAACATGTTATCAAATAAGAACTTTCAGACAACAAATCTAGCATATTTATAACAAATGCAAAAAAATAAAAAGCAGTGGTTGGTGCTGTGATGTCAGCATTTTCAAAAGCAGACATTTTTCCCATCCACATACAATCCAGTGAAAAGAAAGAGTTTCAAAAAGCTCTATTCTCAGTGATCCAACATCCTGTTTTTATGTGGACAGGAAGCCAAAATGTTACTGTGATTAAATCCCTACACAACAGACTTGCAAGGACAGCATGACAAATCTCAACAAATCCTGAAGTTTCAAAACCAGTCTTTTTCAAATGGTGTCGTCATACAGTAGCTCAGCCTCATGCTGTGTAAGCTTCATCCACATAACCTCAAGAATCCAACGACACAATGGCCGATGTGTTCTTGGGCAAGACACTGAACCCCAAGTTGCTCCCGATGGGAAGTTAGCGCCTTGCATGGCAGCTCTGCTACCATTGGTGTGTGAGTGTGTGTGTGAATGGGTGAATGGGTGAATGAGTCACAGTGTAAAGCACTTTGGATAAGTGTGGACCATTTACTGCATCAGTAGCGTATGGGTGATTATGATGGACACTTTTGGCATGTGAAGCCCAACATTTTCTTTAAACTGTTGCTCACAGGACAGTGTACCAGACACAGAGTAAAGCACTATATAAGTGCGCCATTTACCATTTACCAGATAAGAGTTTTATTATAGGAGATACAGGCAGACTAATCCAAATCATGAAACAATAGCGTGGTCAAAACAGGCAAACGGTCAGACGATCAGCAAACAGGATAAACTAGACTAAGACAAGACTCAATTAACGAGGACGAGAACCAAATCAAAACCATGAAACATAAAGCTATGAATAAAGGCTTGGTACACGACAGAGACGATGGCAATTGAGCGTAATACTTCGCAAAGTCATAGTGTTCAAAAAGTCTCTTGTATAGCGTGGAGTGAGTGAGTGTGAGATGTGTGTGATTTAGAATTCTGGAGAAGGTAAACGTGTGTGTGTGTGGGAAGTGTAGTCCTCTTCGGCCATGTTTGTAGTTGGTGGTGCATCCTGGGAAATGGAGTTGCTGGTTTGCTGTGATATGACAGTTTGTATGCATCCCCAAGCTGCATACTACTACATGAAACAGTAAGTCGAGAGTTTCTGATTTGGTTCATACAGATAAGCAACAGAATTAAGGATAAAAAACAACAAGCATGTTGGTAAGGTGTTGGGCCACCACAAGCTGCCAGAACAGCTTCAGTACATCTTGGCATAGATTCTACACAGCTCTGTACAACTGTACAAGAGGGATGAACGCCATTCTTCCAAAAGAGATTCCCTCAGTTGGTGTTTGATAACGGCAGTGAAAAGTGCTGTCAGTCAAAAATTCAATTCAAGGTGTTCAATTGGGTTGAGATACGGGTGCTGTGATGGTCATAGCATATGATTTACAGCATTTTCGTACTCATCAAACCATTCAGTGAGCCCTTATGTACTGTGGATCCTGGAAGAGACCACGCCCATCAGAAAAACTTTGTATTGATTTGCAGTGCTCAAATAGGATGCAAACCATGTCAGTAAAAAAGAAAAAAAAAAGCTTCCATTTATTTTGTCACCTCTGGTCTTCTATTGAATTAAATTTGTGCCAAAAGTATTGAACGTAACTTTTCAAGAAAACGAACAAACATATACAACGGGAAAGTTGGAAACGACAAACTCTCTGAAACTGACAGCGAGTCACAAATGACACAAATCTCATATGTGGGTGGGGCTTAACAGCGATTTACTCTCATTGGCTAGTGAGATTTGCATCGACCGCTCGAGTGTCCAGCTGAGGAGGAGGAGGAGGAGGAGGATGACGACGATGATGACGATGATGCTCCGTGCCGCTCCCGAGAGCTCATCTAAAAAAAAATAAATAAAATAGTCGTATGAGACTACCCAAACCTCAAATATTAATTACAAACTAATATGCTGACTAAGCAAGTAAGTAGTGTCCACGACAAAGCACAAACACTATGACTATACAGAGAACCGCATCCAGAACGCTCTCCAAAATTCATACCACTGAAGTCTCTCTTTCCAGGTCAGCGAGCTGTCGACCCAAATCTCACTAGCTGATGAGAGTAAAACGCTGTTAAGCCCCACCCACATGTGAGATTTGTTCCAGAATGGCGAATGTAAACTTGTGGCGCGTAAACGAAAACTCTGGCATCGCATTCATAATCCACGATTAGCGAAAACGAAGCTTAGAAGACTGTTAAGAAAGAATGCTGCTTATTTGACGACCATGTTACATTTTTGCCACGGAGTTCACTGTTTTCAGTTTCCGAGTGTTTTTCTTCTTTCTCATTGTATATTTGTGTTTGTTTCTTGAAATGTTACGTTCAATACTTAGGGCACTAATTTAATTCCGTAGTCTTCCGGTTGTCACCTCTCGGTATGACAAGCCATTTCCTTTGACATTCCTCAGGTGCAAAACAAATGTGCATAACAGCCATCAGCAACAGTCAAAGAAGACTTGATTCTCAGTCAGCTTTGGTTGGCAAAAGTTCTTAAACATTGGCTTGGTGTGTGACAGCCTTTTCACGCTCACACTCTAACTCATGTTGGCGAGCCAAGTAATGTCACACATAGCGTTGCATACTGGCCTGCTGTTTGGGAATCCCCACTTCAGTAGGTCTCGCTGACAGTTTGGAAGCAGAAGCCCATCGGAGACTCACACACCACTCATCAGTTCCACTGCAGCTAAGCTGGTGGAAAATATCGCCTACAGGACGGGGAATGCTAACTCAGCACATTCGTTCTCATTACAGAGAATGAAAGGAGGGAGAGACGGAACAAGAAAGATGAAGGAATAGTTGTGAAGTTTGGTATGAAATTAAAGCGTGATGTTTCACCTCTCTGGAGAGGAGATGTGATATTCCCCTCACAGACCTCAGTGGGTTTCAGCTCTCTCAGCAGGAGCAAAGCACAGCACTCAAGAGCACTCTAATCCCCAGTACCTATGAAACGCTGGCTAACCCTCAGGGCCGCTGCAGCTCCCTTTCCACGCTATCACACAGGCATCTGCTGTGGATCAGAGCGTTCCCACGCAGAACACACTCACGCACATACACACAGCTGGATCTGTACCTCCTAATCTTTTACAGCTGCTTCCAAATGGCCTGTATAGTTTTAGACTGTATGTCATTTGCTATACAGCTGTGACATTTTCACACTGGCTTCACAGCATATTGTTTAAATAGTAATTTAATGCACATTACGACCATGATCATACATATGAACTAAAAACCCCTCTTGGTGCTCTAAGATTAGACTTTGGAGGAGATGAGATTCATCTGGCTGAAAAAAGCACGCACAGGAATGACCAGTGTGATGCATCATTCAGGTTCACAGTGAACTTCTCATCTCACTTCTCACCTGTTCACTTAATTATGAAGGTTCGAACAGTGTGCCGAAGTGTGCAGCTACCACAGACTTTACGTCAGAGATCTAGTTTCCTAAAAACATCAGCGGTTCTCTTTTTGTGTAAGCATAACCAGGTGGGATAACACCAATGTGTAAGCTAATTTGTTTGGGTGTAAGTCCTGTAAGTTCCTATATTCACGGTAAGAAATGAATATGCCTGTATAAATATGGGACCACTGTAGTGGTGGGCTAGCATGTGGTGCTCTTCCTGCCATGGCCCGGGTTCAATTCCCGGTCAGGGAACCAACCACAGCCACTGGAGGGTTGCATGTACCAGTGTGCTCTAAGTGCCTGTCCCAAGCCCGGAAAATGAGGAGGGTTTCATCAGGAAGGGCATCCGGTGTGAAACTTCAAAATATGCGGACGTGCGATTCGCTGTATCGACCCCGAAAGGGAGCAGCCGAAAGTGGAAAAAAAAAATTCGGGTGGTGCAACGCAAAGAGGTGTGGCAGTAGAAATCTGTCAATGCAGTGGTATTTTTATACTGACTTTGCACATGCATTACTGAATAGCAAGCTTCAATTGAAGCTTTTCTTACAGTACTTGGCTCTAATATAAGCTCCTACTGTATACCCAACTACTAACTGAATACAACTGGCTGAAGTATATCATTTTATCTGAAAAAAAAAAATTAAAGCAAGCAGCCTGATTGTGGTTATTAAATGTGAAGCAGACAGTTGAATCAGGATATGCTGGAGGAATATGCACAGAGCATCATACGTAAGAGATTCAATAAAAATGACTATCAAAACGTATTAAATATCATATCGTAGATATAAACCAGTCCATACAGACTGGTTATTTTTTTGTGATTGTTGTGTCTTTTTTCCAAATTTGCCCCTTTTTTTTTTTTTTTTTTACTTTTTTTGCGGAAAACTACTTGAATTGGTAAAACTGCAATTGCACAAAATTGTTTTGCACGGTCTTTCGCAGTGATGTTTGTTGGTAAAAACCTTTTAGCTGTACTCATGTTCTCGAAGAGTGCTTTGGCTGAATGTACGTCGTTATAACTTCACATGACGTGTCTTGGCCCAAATCTTCAGTAATTTCGAAAACAATCGCAAGCTCCTGCAAATATTGCGGAGTTTCCTCGATAAACATTTAAATGAGTAAACACCCACAAAAGCACCCTAAGGGACAGAAAATACATCTGTTGTACATTATGTCGGCCAGTCAGTTATTTTTAACACTTTAAAAATGTATGACATATAAACAGCATCATTAATAGAGACTGCGAGGATGTCCAAAGTGAGTGTGCAGAGCAGTATTAGTGAGTTCAGCCATTAAAAATCAAGACTAGGTACCATGAATTGTTCACGCAAAAGTATGGATGCGTGAAGAGGTGAAGTGGGCATGCACACTTCATTGTCACATGTGAGAGAATTTCACTTCAGCGAACACTGATCACTCCTCTCACTCACCTGTGTCTACACTTTGCTCATGAGTCAAGTTACGAAAGCTACAAGTACAGATGAATTAAAGATAATGCTTAATTGGCATGTTATGTCAGTATGGAAATGTCACTGTGCGGGTGCACACTCAGTTTTTCTGCAAAAAAAGGAAGATATTGAAAGGATATTGTAGTAACATGCTTAAACAAACCTCTTGATAATGTAAAACAACTCCTCCATGGCACTCTTTGCCATGCTACTACCTGCACTATCTATCCATCCAGCCATTTTCTGTACCGCTTATCTTAAACAGGGTCGCGGGGATCCTGGAGCCTATCTTAGGGCACAAGGAGGGGGACACCCTGGACAGGGTGCCAACCCATCACAGGGAACAATCGCATAAACGCACCCATTAACACACTACGGACAATTTATAGACGCCAGTCAGCCTACAACACATGTCTTTGTACTGGGGGAAGAAACCAGAGTACCTGGAGGAAACCCCCGAAGCACAGGGAGAACATGCAAACTCCACGCACACAGGGCGGAGACAGGAATCAAACCCCCAACCCGGGAGGTGATAGGCAAACGTACTAAACACCAAGCCACCGTGCCTCGACTACCTGCACTAATGCTAATAAAAAAAATCTGAAAATATTTGCTGTACCCACACACCACAGTCATACTTCAAATACTTATTTCATTTATTTTTTTTATTTTTATGTTTGTCGTCTATGTCCTTATAAATTTTTGCTTTTGCATGAAGATCCAATAGGTTACATTTGAAAATGAACCAGAACTGCTCTGAGTGTCATGCAGCTGCATCTTAGAAAATGACTACAGATTGCAGAATGTAGATAAAACACTAGGATAACATTCTTATTTTTTTCTTTGTGTGCCAGCAGCTGTTGATAAAGAAGATGACGGCCTTAAGACGAGTGCGTCCGCCAGGATGTCTCGCTGTAAAGTAAGTGGGTGGAATTTGACCGATGATCCAGTTTTTCTTACGGTTCATCTTCTGATATCTTGCTTTGTTCCACAACTGCCTTAATTATACCTTTATTATACCTGCTTTGTTTTAATGAGAAGCATTTGAGGACCTTATTAGGAATTGCAGCAGCGATCATGCCTAGTTTATTACAGAGCAGACCTATTTATCATACAACTGTACTCATTATTGGTTGCAGGTTTACAGCAGCTTTTTTTTTTTTTTTTTTTTTTTTTTTGGTGAGAT
>JANDJT010000032.1:17114108-17125088 GCA_024331685.1 Stegophilus panzeri | reverse complement strand
GTCACATGAAAAGATATAATCAAATATTTACAAAAATGTGAGGGGTGTACTCACTTTTG
Source organism: Stegophilus panzeri (assembly GCA_024331685.1). NCBI lineage: Eukaryota > Metazoa > Chordata > Actinopteri > Siluriformes > Trichomycteridae > Stegophilus > Stegophilus panzeri. The sequence goes on along the minus strand of JANDJT010000032.1, from coordinate 17,125,029 downwards.
TGAGATACTGTATATTGGAGGCACAATCTAGTGTCACAAAATCTGACAATGTATAATAATTTAGTTTTTTCATTCTGACTTCCTCTGATCTCTCGTTCTCTCTCTCTCTCTGCAGAAATCTTCAGCCGAGGTGGAGACAAAAATGTCCCTAGCCCAGCGGATGAAGATCCTACAGGAGAAGGAAGAGCAGTGGAAAACCAAAGGGAAAGGAGCTGCCAATGACTCCACACAGTTCTCTGTGGCTGGACGCATGGCCAAGAGAGGTATACTATACACTCGTCTAGATACAGATATGTTGGCTCTGTTTACTTTGTCCACAATACGCTACACTGAAATGATTTCATCTTCATGAGGATTTTATATCCCCTCTTGCTTCAAGCGGTTGATTGTGGTGCATCTGTTTTTCCATCAGGCCTTGTATCCCCCAGTAGAGATGATGTGCCTGTTATCCTCAGCAAGAAAGCAAGTCACAGCACACCAGTCAAGCCTTTAGAAGGTAAAGCCTCAATGATAGGGATGTAAATACAAATATATTATTCAGACTGAACAGATAATGTGTTCGAAATGGGTACCAATACAGATACAAATAAGAGGTGGACTTTTATGTAATTTCATGTAGGCACAAGCAAATAGTCAGGTATGTGGCTGGAATAGACCATATTCATTAATATGATTGTTCAATGGTGTATTTAGAAACTGAATATGGCTACTAGTTTGTTTATATTTTAATGTAATAAAAGCAACTAAATTCATTTGAAAATATTTTGCACAGGTAGAACAAAACTACTAATTTACTTCACTGGAAAAAAAAGTCTGGTTTACGGCCACGCCCATGTTGGGTTTAAATCTAGGGTTGGGGTTAGTTTCCTCCAGGTACTCTGCTTTCCTCCCTGGTCCAAAGGCTGATTGGCATTTCCAAGTTGTCAAATACTGTGTGAATGGGTGTGCGATTGTACCCTGCGATGGATTTGCAGCCCATTCAGGGTGTCTCCCTCCATCCCCGAGCTCCCCGGGATAGGCCCCAGGCGACCCTGTGTAGGATAAGCAGCATGGAAAATGTATAGATCGATAGATGACAAAATATGATAACATATTTAAAGTCAATCTAAACCGAACTCATTTATTATCTCACACTGGGAAAAAAAATGAAGGTTTGAGGACCTTACAGCTTATCTCAGTGCATATTGATGTTTTCCGCAGAGATCTCCACTCGACCTGATGTTGAGGGCGACAAGCGGCTTGACAAACTGGAGTCCTTTTTAGACAAACTTCACAGTAAAGGTTATTTCTTATGACTTAATTCTCAGACAATCTTATCTATTAAGAGATCAAATCTAAGCCGTATAGAAGTGTCTGATGTGTGTGTGAATGTGCCTGCAGGTGTGAGCAGTAAGCCTTCTACCATCGAGGTGACGGAGGAGAAGGAGAAGGAGGTGATGACCCTGGATGATGACGAGACGTTTCAGCGTTTTTTCAAGTCCATGTCCCCCACAACTCTGAGCGCAAACTTGCTATTGGATGAAGAGGAGGACTTCAGTGCTCTCCAGTTCGACTCGCCAAAGTAAGCGGCATCTTTATTCTCTGAGACGTCTCCTTTATTTTATATCTCCTCTTGTCATTTGTCCACAAACCCCATCTGTCTCGGATGATTTGTCTGACCTTCTTTTTTGGTTTAGAAGTTTGTACACACTGTTTCTGAATGTTTTTCACAAGTTGTTTGTGTGTGTGTGGTTCCCCCCCCCCCACCAGGTTAACCACATCAGTAGCAGAGCACAGGCGGTCAGTGAGGCCCTCCCGTAAAACAAAAGGCTCGAGAAACCCTCTACGTGCCCTGGCAGCTCGAGACGACCTGAGACAGGCTTACACTGAGCAGAGACTCAACATAGCAACCATAGAGGCCAAGAGGATCCAAGTGGAGAGGAGTGAGACTTTAAATCACATTTTAACCACTGAATATGGAATACTTTCCACATGAGATGAACTGAAGTTGTTTTAAACGAATTTCTTTAATAACGTAAAATATATGTTTCCTTTTTTTTTTTTCCCTCACGCTGACATGTTCTCAGTGGCCAAACACTCAAGACTGGCTGGTTGTGCCTTGGCCGGACTGGCAAGTAAAGAAAACTTCAGGAACGTAAACCTGCGAAGCGTAAAGTCCACTGAAGTGGTGACCAACAACAGCGCCGTGCCTTTTCACAAGCTCATGCTCATCCACATCAAAGGTGGGAGTCTCTGAGGGCAAAGCTAAATGACAGGGTAGGAAGGACATGAAGGCAAGAGCTGAGGTTCATTAAGTTCTTAACTGAACAACATGTAGTCCTTAAAGATGCCTTTTAATTGTTTGTATGTTTGTATCGCTTTGTGGGGACCAAATTGCCCCCATAAAGTCCAGAATACCTGATCATTTAGATTTTGGGGGACATCATTATTAGTGGTAGGTGGTATATTGGTATAAATACCTCCTGCAGTTGACAATTTTTAGAATATTTTCTGTAGTTGAGCAAAACTAATGTTTATATTTGTTCTATAACATCCTATACTTGTCACAAACATGCGGCCTCACTGAGATTGCTTTAACCGTGGCCGATGCTTTTTGCATTGGTTGTTGTGCAAACTTCATTGGAAAGTTCTTCAGTGACTTTTGGAGTGACTTCTATTGAACTTTTAATAAAATATTAACAACAGTAAACAGTAAATAAGGTAAATTATTTAGTTTAAGGCCAAGGTACTCTTTGGTTTGTTTTCTTGATGTTTTTACAAACCTGTTGAAATGTGTTTATGGTTCATCCAAATGCATGAAAGTCTTTAAAAAATGCGACATTTTTCATGTTTTCAGGAAACAAAACAATTCCATAGTTTTGTCATTTTTTCCAACTAGTTTAATTTTACGTACGTGTTACGTTTTATATTCCTCGTGTATAAGGAATACGTATAATACACATACGTGTTTTATATTCCTTATACATGTTTTACATACACGTGTTATATTCCTTATACACGTTTTACATACACGTGTTATATTCCTTATACACGTTTTACATACGTCTTTTATATTCCTTATACACGTTTTACATACGTCTTTTATATTCCTTATACGTGTTTTACATACATGTTTTATATTCCTTATACATGTTTTACATACGCGTGTTATATTCCGTATACACGTTTTACATACGTCTTTTATATTCCTTATACACGTTTTACATACGTGTTTTATATTCCTTATACACGTTTTACATACGTGTTTTATATTCCTTATACACGTTTTACATACGTCTTTTATATTCCTTATACGTGTTTTACATACATGTTTTATATTCCTTATACGTGTTTTACATACATGTTTTATATTCCTTATACGTGTTTTACATACGTGTTTTATATTCCTTATACATGTTTTACATACGTGTTTTATATTCCTTATACATGTTTTACATACGTCTTTTATATTCCTTATACACGTTTTACATACATGTTTTATATTCCTTATACATGTTTTACATACGTGTTTTATATAGCACTCGACATATATCATATCTACAGATTAAATAATTACCAGCTGATAGTTCAACTCAAATTTGCTAGGAAATGACATTTAGTGTCCATTGTTATAGCAGATCTTATAATTTGTGTTAAACAGCCTCAGTATTTTCAGTATTGCAGTAAAATGCTGTAAATAACAAACTGACAGTTAGCATAAAGAGTTCAAAATCAGCTAAATCATTTAACTGCCTTTTTTTTTTTTTTCCTTAAAGGGGGTCATTACATGTCAAGTGGTTCAATACAGGCTGCTTGACTAGTTTTAATTTTCAAAATTATTTATTTTTTATTTTTGAGTGATTACCTGTATGCACTGCAAAACCACAATTATTATTATTATTATTATTATTATTATTATTATTATTATTTTACTTGGTTTAACTACGAGGGCCATATTTGTGTCATGGCACACAACAAATTTTGGTTATACAGCTGTTTACAGAAAACTTAATATCTCGGCTGAGGGTGGTCCTAGTTCCTTGGAACCAAAACTGATCCCTAGAGGACATTACAAGGTCCATGAACATATATAAACATTCTGCACATTCTTGTTCCTTAGACTTAGAACTTAAGTCCAAATGTAATGTTCAGTATTGCTCACAGTTCCATACAATAGTTGAGGTAATCACCAAAAAATGATTTGAGTTACTGGGAAAGTAACGCTAATTATTCGACTTGAAAGTTCTGGGAAAATGGTTGAATTTCATTTTAGAAAAGCTGTATGAACTCTGATTGTTTTTGTGTGGTAAGTTCCTGAAAACTAAACAAGCTGAAATATTTTAGAAGAATAGAAGAACCTAACAAAGATTGTGTGTGTGTGTGTGTGTGTGTGTGTGTGTGTGTGTGCGCGCAGGGCGTAGGCATGTTCAGGTGCGTCTGGTGGAGCCCACAGCCCGCTCTCTCAACAGTGGTGACTGTTTTCTACTAATCACCCCAAATCACTGCTTCCTGTGGTGTGGCGAGTTCGCCAACGTTATCGAGAAGGCCAAGGTACTAGCATACACCCTGAATTTATATACACTGCACTGTTGTTATAAACAGGTTTTACTCTCAGGCTGTTTAGTTCCCTGCTAAATCCTATATAAACAGTTTGAAGGGTAGAGTGATGCTCATAGTCTTTTTTATAACTCTCTTTTATTCACTGCTGAGTCACACCACAAGCTTCAAGGGTGTGCTGTGTGCTGTGTGTATGTGTGTGTGTGTGTGTGTGTGAGAAACAGGGCTCAGAGATGGCGCAGTATGTCCAGGCTAAGAGAGACCTCGGCTGTAAAGCCCCACAGGTCACTTTGCTGGAGGAAGGCATCAACACAAACAGCCGCTCTGCCAAGGACTTCTGGAACCTTCTTGGAGGACAAGCCGAGTACAGAGGTGCTAAGAACAGACATGCACACTCAAACACACACAGAGCAAATGTGTGCATATGGAGCACAGATGCCGAGCTGAGCCCAGCCATTACACACTCAGTAAACACACTCAGTCATACTAGTACAAAGTGCTGACTGATGGACTTAGAGCATAGAACAGCCGCTTTAAGCTCTCATTAGAGCTGAGCTCTTTGACAAACAAGCACCTAAAAGGTGGAGTTAAGTCAAATTAATGCAGTATATAGTATATCTTACTTTTATTAAATTTCAAGTGAAGCGCTGTTTTTATATCCATCCATCCATCCATCCATCTTCTATACCGCTTTATCCTTTTCAGGGTCACGGGGAAACCTGGAGCCTATCCCAGGAAGCGCTGTTTATATATACTCTTTTGAGAAGTATATAGGAACATGTATGTGTGTGCTTTAAGTACAGTCCATAAATAATGTAAAGTAAGTCAAGTGAAATATGATCTATTTAAAGTAATACAGCGTTTTGCAAACTAATCTCAAGCCACAGCACCTCGAGTGAATGAGCAATGAACACAGACAATCATGTTGATGTTTCCCCGCTTCCAATTCGAAAAGGACACAGTCAATGGTACGTCAGTAAGCACTTTTAGGAATTCTTCAACAAAAGTATTTGTAAATTAATCCACTTGCATCCACTTGAGGCAGGATGCAAGTGTTTAAACTCAGAATAGCTTTAATCATGCTGTTGAAGCACAGCAATGCTGCGAAGAAACTCCAGGGCATACATAGACAAACACAAACAAACTAATCATGGACTAACACAGTACACGTGCACACATTGAGGAAACCGACCAATGGCAGGGCGTGGGGTGGAGAACAAGAGGGGATTTGTGACAATAATTCATCCTTCCAGGCAAAAAAAAAAAAAAAATAAAGACCAACATAATCAGAGAAAAAACACAAGTAAGTAGACAGTGTACTACTAATGCAGTACTAATTGTGTGTGTGTGTGTGTGTGTGTGTGTAGCCGCCGGGGATCCAGATGAAGATGAACTTTATGAGAACGGCATCGTGGAGGCAAATGGTATCTACAGGGTGGTGGAAGACAAGCTGGTGCCTTATGAGGACGCCTGGGCCTCCATCCCCAGTGTGACTCTGCTCAACTCCAAAGAGGTCAGGCCTCTCTTTCTACACGTTCACTGTGTCTGTATCTCTTTACATGGTGCCATTGTTTAGAGCTACAGTATGACTGTTTCACTACTTTATGATTGTTGTGTGTGTGTGTGTGTGTGTTTTTGCATGCGTGTATGAGCCAGGCCTTGGTGTTTGATTTTGGCAGCGAGGTGTATGTGTGGACCGGGAAGGATGTGGCTCTGAGTGACAGGAAGGTGGCAGTGCAACTGGGCAAACAGCTCTGGTGCGGAGCCTATGATTACAGCACCTGCAGGGTCAACCCCCTGGACTCCTCCTCAGCCAATAAGGATCTCCCTCAGTGAGTCATCCTTCTACTGGGCTTCATGTTGCAGCATGTGTTCCAACTGACATAACATCATTCAAATGCTTGATTACTACTTACATTTTCACATCCACAAACCACAATCATTATCCTCATGCATGAAGCTCAGTTTACGGAGTCATTTGGACAGAAAGATGTATCAAATAGCTTTGGGGATAGCTCACATATTCAGGCCGTGGAACTTCTGGAGAACAGATTTGTATGAAAAGCATGTGTGTCATTACTTTCCCCATTACTCTACTGATAAAGTAATACTGCTCCCATCTGGTGACTTCAGGTATAACAATGAGCAGTGAATGGTTAAATGGTTTTCCAGTCTTGTTTTCTCACCTGCTGTCTCTCTTGTGTGTGTGTGTGTGTGTGTGTGTGTAGACAAGGTGAGGGCAGGCCAAGTTGGGCTCTGTTTGGACGGCTTTCAGAGCATAATGAGACAGCTCTGTTCAAGGAGAAGTTTCTGGACTGGGCTGAGCGTAAACCGAGCAAAGAGGAGCCAGCAGTGGAGGAGGTGAAGGTGAGAGTTAGTAAGAATTACACATGCAGTTACCCCGCCACGCGCATGCACAATGGTACATTGCACTACAGTGTGTGCAGGACTACACAATAATGACTTAAATGCTAATCATGATTCTTTTCGCTCAACATTTAAATTGATTTTTAATTTTTGGATTCGATTTGAAAAAATTTCTCCCTAATTTGAACCCGCCCACCATCCACCTCTCCCCTATCATATGAAGTTAGCACGTTTGCCTCGCATTTCCGGAGTTGGGGGTTTGAATCTCAGCACTGCCCTGTGTGCAGGGAGCTTGCATGTTCTCCCTGTGCTTCGGGGATTTCCTTCGGGTACTCCGGTTCCTCCCCCAATCCAAACCGTGCGTTGTAGGTTGATTGGCATTTCCAAATTGTCCATAGTACGTGCGATTGTGCCCAGTCTTGTGCCTCAAGCTCCCTGGGATAGACTCCAGGCTCATCAGTGACCCTGTGTAGGATAAGCGGTATAGAAAATACATGGATGGATAAACAAACAAAAAAAAATATGCTTCAAGTAAGCTGTCACAGTACGCGGTCATGGCTATCGTAGGTCATTTATCGTAGTTCATTTTAGTTTTATCTGTATGTCTTGATCAAACTTAGAGTTATCCACTTACAGGCTATCATTATCTCTTGAGTTAAAATAGCTTCACAATTGGGCAAAGATACAAAATTTCCTCAACAAGGATAAATCAGTGACCATCATTCACTAGCTTCCATCCAAATGACATAACAAATAATTACCAACCTCACCTGTTCATCAAGAGAACAATCTAAAACTGTTATAGTATTATATAAACTCATACACTCGCACACTGACTCCTGTTGGGTTTGTTTGCCCTTTCACACTCTTACTCATTCTCTCTCATGATTGGCTGCCTGTCACCATGGAGTCAGACTTCTTTCATGCCTAAATCTGAAGTGTCATGTCGTTTGACGTATCTGAGCTGTGTCAAACGTATGAAACGTCCTGCCAATTCCCACATTGACTGTAAATGACTATTACAGGATTGTCAGAGTGACTCACTGCAGCTCAGGAACATCAAGAACATCATTTTTAATTAAAAAAAAAAAACATGAATAAACACCAAAATCTACTACCAGTAACTTAACAATAGTTAAGTCACTTAATTATCACAGTAAATTATGCTTAATTAATTGAGGAAGTCAGAAACTGTGGTCAGATTTACAATACTCATGCAATTACTCATTAAGTGTGTGTGAAGTGCGGTCTGTGTGTCTCTCTTCTACGTGCAGAGTCCAGTACAGCAGCACTTCACTGCCACCCAGGACTCGGACCTGAAGCCGTGTGATGTAAAGACTCTGCTGGATGGAGGAGAAAATCCTCTGAAGATGGTCTTAGAGGGTGTAGATGTGCAGAGAGGTTATGGATTGGTCAGTTCAGAAGACGGACGACAGGCGCAGTTAGCCACGGTGGCAGTAGACGCCTGGCACATTCGCGAGTTCGATGATTTCGAGATCCCGGCCGAGAGCGTGGGTCAGCTGCACGAGGGTGACACGTACGTCATCCGCTGGAAGTACTCCATCACCAGTGTGGGTGAGTGAGACGTGATGGATTCTGTTTCATATTGAGAGCATAGACACTTGGAGGATTGCCTAGTAATGTCGTCGTGTGTGTGTGTATGTGTGTGTGTAAAAGTTGGTAAAAGACAGAAGCCTGGTGAGCTGAGTGCCGCAGGGCCTGGCAGAGAGCGCATTGCTTGCTTCTTCTGGCAGGGCCGTCATTCGAGCGTGAGTGGACGGGGCACGTCAGCTCTCATGACGGTGGAGTTGGGAAACCAGCGGGGCGCACAAGTACTCGTCACCCAGGGCAAAGAGCCCCCCTGCTTCCTCCAGCTCTTCAACGGAGGACTGATCATCCACCAAGGCTCCAGAGAAGACAGTGCCAAAAACACAGGTACTGCGCTACACAAACACGACTGAGTCAGAGCATTTCCAAAATGGCAGGTCTTGTGGGTGTTCCCAGTATGCAGTGGTTAGTACCTACCAAAAGGGGTCCAAGGAAGGACAACCGGTGAACCGGTGATAGGGTCATGGGTGCACAGGTTCACCGATGCATGTGGGGAGTGAAGGCTAGCCATTCTGGTCCGATCCCACAGAAGAGCTACTGTAGCACAAATTGTCTGAGTGCCCATGCTGACCCCTGTCCAGCACCGAAAGCACCTACAGTGGACACGTGAGCATCAGAACTGGACCATGGAGCAATTGAAGGAGGTGGCCTGATCTGATGAATCACATTTTCTTCTACATCATGTGGAAGGCCGGGTCCATGTGCATCGCTTACCTGGGGAAGAGATGGCACCAGGATGCACTATGGGAAGAAAGCAATCCGGTGGAGGAAGTGTGATACTCTGGGCAATGTTCTGCTGGGAAACCTTGAGTCCTGGCATTCATGTAAATGTTACTTTGACATACACCACCTACCTAAACATTATTGGAGACCAAGTACACCCCTTCATGGCAACGGTATTCCCTAATGGCATACTAGGATTGTATTTCCCCACTGTGTAAAGCTTTTGCAATAGTGTAGCACACCACAGGAAATAGCACAGTTTAAACAGGGTAATGGGGGAGGGAAGAGGCGGGATTGGGATTGGGCAGGTTTTAATTTGCATATCATGTATATTCATAGTCCATGCAATTTTTATAGTGTGAAATTATAGAGATATTAAAAGGCCATTTTAGTCATTTTCCTGCCATATACACTAGAAATATAGTAAATATATACAAACCATATCATACACATAACATAACATAACATAAACATTTTTTTTTCTTTTACAAATCTTTAATGCTTTAAAAATGCATGTTATGTTAAATTAACTTGTTTTTCCACCAAAATGCTTCTTACACTCCTGTCAGTTACTGAGCAGACCATGCAATACCACAGGGACAGTAATAAAAGTGTGTGTGTGTGTGTGTGTCAGGTGGCTGGAGGCTGTTCTGTGTACGTGGGGAGGCAGCAGTGGAGGCGTCTCTTCTGGAGGTGGAGTGCTGCAGTGCTAGCCTGCGCTCTCGCGGCTGTCTCCTCCTCCTGGGTGTACACCAGAGACAGCTGTACCTGTGGCACGGTTGCAAGGCTCAGCCAACAGCCCACGAGGTGGCCAAGAGGACTGTGGAGCGCCTCACACACACGTGAGTCATCATATGTTACCCTCACACATGAGAGTCATCTGTAATGGTATGTCTATAACTTAACTCTGTTTGTGTATTTGATTGTGGTTGATCCTGAGTCTGTGTTTTGTGTGTGTGTGTTACAGCTGTCCTCCAGACCTCGGGTTAAACAGCAACACTAATCTGAAAGTGCAGGAGATAGAAGAAGGCACGGAGCCGCAGGAGTTCTGGGATGCACTTGGCCAGCAGGACAGGAAAGTCTATGACTGTATGCTGCAAGGTACAGTTATCTGACCAAAACTTTCCAGTGGAATTTTTGCAGCCTGGGACTTTGTTCCATAACTGAGAGTTTGTGCATATACTTCTGCATATATCACTCTAGCCCGTTTTCCACGTCCAGGGCCATTTTTAAATGTCAGTAACATAGATTTATGCTTTTGATCAATCCAATTTTTTTTCTGGAACATCATATCATGTCATAAAGCAAATCATAATTGTTCAAAAGAGACTATTGAGTTCTATTTGGTGTGTGTGTGTGTCTAGATCCAGGAAAATACAACTTCACACCTCGTCTTTACCACCTCAGTGCCAGTTCTGGAACCTTTGAAGGGGAGGAACAACTGAGTCCTTCACGAGTGACAGGCTCCGTGATGGCAATGCCTTTCCTGCAGGAGAACCTTTACTCCGCCCCTCAACCAGGTTCCCACAGACCACTTATCTAACCCACAAATAAGTTGTACAGTGCTGTGAAAATATTTTTGCCCCATCCTGATTTCTTCTGTTTTTGTGTATCTCATACTAAATTGTTTCAGAAATGAAAACAAAATCTAAGATAAAACAAAGGCAACCTGAGTAAACACAAAATA
>JANDJT010000032.1:17060632-17086323 GCA_024331685.1 Stegophilus panzeri | reverse complement strand
CTTAATTGCCACATCACCTGATCATGGCAGGCCTATAAATAGGCATGATTTTACACAAGCTTCAGATGCCGGTCGCGTGTGAGAGGCGCTCCCCATAGTGTTATGCTAAACGCAACGTCTAGTTCCCTTCTCAGGTAACAGGGTCACATGCGTAACCCAGACGATTTTCCGTATAGAAAAATGAATGGCTATTTTCTACATAGCTACATATTTAGCCTCAGTCCCATCCTAGCATCCATGCTTGGGATCCATATTTTACAATTGCCTAGCAACAGCATTTTTAAGCACTTGAAAAAAAGCTTGTGTTGTTTATTAATGTTTCCGTCTTCCAATGTCAAATCCTTGAATTCACAATTTCCATTTGAATGCGACATTTCTTTGACAACAGAATATCAATCGTTTCTTGAAAAGCATTTATGATTATTTTTTTTTCCACATCTGTGTAAAAATCTCTATAACGCTGGTAGATGAGTTTGAGGGACAGAAGGGAGCATTTTTGATGTGAATGGAAATCCTGAGATGTGCTAGTGTGTCCTCACAGCCCTCATATGTTTATGGTCCTCTCCTCCAGCAAGGTGGAATGTATAGTACATGCAATATGATATTAATTATTAAAAGTATGAGTAAAATGCTTTGGATGGAGGAGAGTTAGGAATGAGAGAATGATGGAGGAAAGGTTAGAAAAAAGAGTGGAGGAAATGGAAATGTGTATTAAACTTTAGTGAAGGTATATAGGCATTTCCAAATTGTCCTTAGTGTGTGAATGGGTGTGTGAATGTGTGCACGATTGTGCCCTGTGATGTTTTGGCACCCCGTCCAGGGTGTCCCCTGCCTTGTACCCTAAGTTCACTGGCATAGGCTCCAGGCGCCACATGACCCTGTGTAGGATAAGAGGTATGGAAAATGGATGGATGGACAGATGGATGGATGTAGGAATGTATTGAATGGATAGGGAGCAGGTGCTTGGAGGTGTGTAAAAAAGATTTTGATTAGAACCTTAGATACAAATCTATATCTATCCATCTATATATAATATGTCTCATACTAAATTGAAAGTTTTATCTTTTAAAATTGGTTGTGCCATCTTTAGCGGCAATAACTACAACCAAACGCTTCCGATAACTGGAGATCAGTCTTTCTTTCAGCCACACTGGAAGATTTTCGTGCATGAACTGCCCGTTTAAGGTCCTGCCACAGCATCTCAATTGGTTCAAGTCAGGACTTTGACTAGGCCACTCAAAAACTTTAATTTTTTTTTTAGCTATTCAGAGGTGGTCTTACTCCTATGCTTTGGATAATTGTCTTGCTGCATAATCCAGTTGCGCTTGAATTTCAATTTACAGACCGGATATTCTCCTTTAAGATTTTCTGATAGAGGCCAGAATTAATGTGTCCCTCAATTATTGCAAGTTGCCCAGGCCCTGAAGCAGCAAAGCATCCCCACACCATCACACTTCCACCACCATGCTTGACCGTAACTATGATGTTCTTTTTGTGGAATTCTGTGTTTGGTTTACTCCAGATGTAACGCAACCCCTGTCTTCCAAACAGTTTCACTTTCGAATCATCAATCCACAGAATATTCTCCCAAAATTCTCCCTTCAGTCTCCTCTTCAGGACATGAAATGCAAAATCAGTTGGTTTAAGGTCTAGGGATTGACTTGGCCAGTCTAAAACCTTCCACTTTTCCCCCCTGAAAAAGTCCATTATTGGATCATTGTCTCCCCTCATGATAAAGTTCCTCCTGATTAATTTGGATGGATTTCTTTGTAAATTTGCAGATATTCCTGTAAACGTCTGAATTCATTCTGCTGCTACCATCATGAGTTACATCAATAAAAATGTGTGAGTCTGTTCCAGAAGCAGTCATGCAAGCCCAAGCCATGATACTACCTTCACTAAGTTTTATGGCTGAGCTTGTTTGTTTTGGATTATGAGCAGATCCTTTCTTTCTCCACACTTTGGCCTCTTCATCACTTTGGTAGAGGTTTGTTCATCTTGTTTCCAGAACTTTTGTGGCTCATCTCTGTATTTCTTTTTGAATTCCAATCTGGCTTTCTGATTCTTACTGCTGATGAGTGGTTTGTGGCCTCTATATTTCTGCTCTCAAAGTCTTCTTCAAATGATAGATTGTGATACCTTCACCAATGTCCTGTGGAAATTATTGGTGATGTCACCGACTGTTGTTTTTGGGTTTTTCTTCACAGCTGGTGTGTGTGTATGTGTAATGGAAGTCATGGTGCAGATGCAGAGTGAAATGATCATTCACTCATTCACTGATCCACACATTCATCTTTACTAACTGCTTTATCCTGGTCAGGGTTGTGGTGGATCCTGCACCTATCCGTGGAACACTAAGGATCGAACCGGGAACCCTGGAGCTCTGAGACACCACCGCTACTCCCTGCACCGCACGGCAATGTGTACATTAATATAGAACTGATATCTGAATGTCTGACTGATATTGGTTAGTTGTCCTACTACAGCATTTTATTTTTGTGTATGTTTGTGCAAGTATACATGTGTTTTGTCCATGTAGTTCCCATTAAATCAGCCACACTTACTTAGAGATAGGTCTAATTTCACTCCCAGTCATTATAGCTCAGCTTAAACAGCTGGCAGCTCAGGTAATTCAACACAGGTCTGTTTGCTTATGTAAAATAGGCCAACATTTGCACTACTCATTAAAGGATGCATGCAAAATTTGTTATTTGAGAGAAACATCTTCAGGAGATGCAGGATATTTTTAAAACATTAAAACTGCACATGGCTGGCTGGTTTAATGAGTAAGTAAAGGCAGTAGGCCAAGTGTTTCCAAAGTGGTAAACCTTTGATAAGAAAGAAATATATACTCTAGATATATAGACTTGATAAGAGTGAAAACTATGGTATGCCAAGGCAGTGATCCAATAAAGCAAGACTCAGCTGGATGTAAATTGCACTTTTATGATGCGTGAATGAAGCAGTTATCTGGTCACTGAGCATTTGCATGCTGGTCCAAACAACCTCCCAGAGGATCTGTAAAAGCGTCAGTTTTAAAATCTGCCACTGTCATCTGCCTGTTGTCATAGAGGGAATTGCCCATATTGTTTCTTTTTGAACATTTCTTTGGTTGTGTTTTGAAGCCATTCACTGCAGGCCATCAAAAAGCCATATGACAGCCAGAAAGTGTAACTCTAATATAACTTCCAATTCAGAGTTGATGTATTCACTGGATCTTCACATTGAAACTCATTCCCCTCTAAGGATTTCAATCTGCCTGAAACCACAAAAGCTTGGAAATGTGTTGGTACGTGAACTGAAGTCAGTATAGACTCACAATCAACTTTATTTATATTCCTTATCTTGTTTAATAACTAACACTCTCTCACACTAATCTATTAATATTTCGTTATAATATATTTAATAAAAAGGCATGCATTTTTTAAAAGACTGATGTATTTTTCAGTACAATATTATGCTGTCTCTTGCTTTATCCATATGCAGGTACTGTGTAGCTGTAATATTTATCAAGGTGAAATGTGGAAGCCCGTGTTAAATCTGTTCCTGTATAATGGGCCATATGTCCCTCAAAGGGCTATCGCTTGTTCAGTCTTCATTTACAACTTCAACAGTTGTATATACCTTCATGGAGCACTTTATGAGGAACAGCTGTACACATGCACTTATCCAATCATGCACTTATCCAATGAGCCGATCAAGCTGAAGCAGAGCAGTGCATAAAATCATGCAGATACAGGTCAAGAGCTACAGTTAATGTTCACATCAAACAACAAAATGGGAGAAAATTTGATCTCAGTGACTTGGCATGGTTGCTGGTGCCAGACGGGCTGGTTTGAGTATTTCAGAAACTGCGGATCTCCTGAGATTTTCATGCAAGAGAGATGACACAGAATGGTGAAAAAACAAACAAACAAACAAACAAACAAAAAAATCATCCAGTGAACAGTAGTTCTGTGAGCAGAAATTGGAGTGTTGATGAGAGAGATCAGAGGAGAAAAGCCAGACTGGTTTGAGCTGACAGGTATATTATAACTCAAATAACTCAAATAACCACTCTGTACAACCATGGTGAGAAGAAAAGCATCTCAGAACGCACAACATGTCAAACCTTGAGGTGGATGTGCTACAACAGCAGAAGACCACATGTCAGCCAAGAACAGGAATCTGAGGCTATAATGGGCACAGGTTCACTGAAATTGAACAGCTGAAGACTGAAAAAAAAAACCCAGGTGATGTTGCATATTGTATACACACAGCTGAATGATTGAAAGATTTCACAGATAGTCCTTCATTATGAAACAAAAATGGTTGAAAGGTGTATTTTAATATATTAATACTGAAAAAAAAATCCTCTCAGTTATAATACTTGCTTTCTGTTTCTCCTTGTAATAACTGTTCTAGCTCTGCCAGTTTGCTTGAACAATCTTTTCCCCATTCTTCTCGAGATATCTAGTAAACTCTGCCAGAGTTCATACCGTGTCATCTTCAAATCAGGGCTGGAGACCTGAAAGGGTCATGGGAAAACTTCGACTTCTTTCTTTTGGTTCATTTCGAACTGTGATGTAAGATTCAACTTTTTGCATTCTGCTGCAGTCCCAGAGAATTAGAAATTAGGTTCTGAACGTGAACTTGTCTTCTTTTACATGTTCTCCACCAATGATTGCACGCATATTTCTAAGTCCTTGCATAATGCCAATACTCACACTCTAAAACAACTAGGATACTGCTGTAGAATGTGTGTGTGTGTGTGTGTGTGTGTGTTTGTGAGAGAGAGAGAGAGAGAGAGAGAGAGTACATCATTAATTCCTTCTATTTCTTTAAAGGTACAGCAGGGGGTTCTAGCTCACTATGTAACTCATAAAAGATGTTTCCAGTGATTCTGCACTCAAACGCTGATACACAGCAAGTGCAATCGCAATGCTTTCTTTCCCGAAGACAAAGGCAGATGTTCATCTTTTTCATTCTGCCCAGTGAGACTCTGGGTGTGTCAATAGACTTGCATCAGTGCATGCTGTGGAACTGAGCACTGACTGTATGTGTTACACTATGCATTGGGGAAAGAAACCCCAAACAACCTTTCACAATTATGTTGGTTTCCCCCAGTGAGTTAGACAAAGGCATGGCTACAAGAGCATGGAATCCCACCAAAGTGTTTTCGCTGCTTTAGTCATTAAGGCTTCCACTGAATGAATATTGAATGAGAATAACTTTAAATGACATTAAAGCTATGGCTTTATTGTTAGTTAATCTGGCTTGTGGGAATCAAGATGATGTCAAGTTTAAGTTACAGACATGACAGAATGTCTAAGCTTATTGAATTTATGACTAGATGAGGCGCCCACGTTGTGCGACATGTCATAACGCTGTTGACGTTCCTTCAGATAGTCCTGTCAGAGACCAAACTAAGAGAAGCAGATCTTGAAAGTACAGTCAAATAATGAAGTATGTCCAGCGCCACAATACAAAATAATTGACCAACAGACCAATTCACTTACTTTCTTTTGAAAAACAGGGCTTTAGACGAATAAGACACAGCTGAAATATCAAGCATTTTAGAACCAGCAACATAAACCTTTTTTATTAGAAAGTTAAGCTCCCCTTTTTGAGCTTACATAATAGTACATGGCAACCAGGAAGTATATTATTGATCCGATTCACATTCAGTAGCGGACACAGATTTATAGTAAAGATCAGATAATGTAAAAAGCTTATTCGTTTGTCCTTAATGCTTTATCTTGTTTTAGGCATGCAAACCCTGAGCTTTGTGCCGCCTCAGACACTTAAGCAGAACCGGCCATTACAGCTAACTGCATCGATCATATGAAGTCTATGGCACCTTTTTATCAAGAGACCAGCAGAAGGGAAAGGAAGCAATTGAGACTAGCTCCCGATGGAATGGGTGACTGATTCAGCTCTGTACCAGCATCCAGAATCTATGATTCCTTCAGTTTTGCTTTGAATTGCTTTGGATTTTTGCTAGTCTTATCTGTGTGGGGTTTTTTTTTTCTTCCTGGAGCATTACTCCTTCTGCATGCTGATACTGAGAGAACGTTGAAACAAAAAGTGTTTGTTCTTAGGGAAGTCATGTCACTGTGCAACAGAGCAGGGACTGGGCAGTTCCTCATCATGTCCTGCTACATAATTTACACTTAATTGAAAGGGTACAGTTCAATCTTGCCCTGACTAGTGTTTAATTTGTAGCTCCTTTCTGTTGGACCTTAACACAAGTAAATGTGTATTTAATAACCACATGCATGTCTGTATAGATCTGAGCTGGGGCATCTGGTACAAATGGGCAAGCAGGTCTAAGAGCTCGGTCTTTCAAAGAAAAAAAAACAAAAAATAGACAAAGACATCAGATCATTTGCTATTAACAAACATTGAATTACTTCAGATTTTTAGTGGAACCAAGTGCACCAGCACCACCAATGGTGCACAATTCACAGACTGCTATGAAGAAGCAACACTGTGTCTGATTTATTTCTAGCCCAGAGTGTAGATCCATGCAGTCTATTAGTGACAGTCATGTCAGTTGATCAGTTGAAATTCCCCCTAGATTTGATATCTATTTGGGCTGATACTTTTTCATTTCATGTCACTGACTCATCCATAAAGCATCATCAGAAGTGAGAAGGAGCATGTGATATACAGTCATGAGTGTAATGAACATGAATAAGGTGGATTATTTACTCTATCATCCTTTTCCTCTCAAAATGCCTTTGAAGGTAAATACGCTGTAGATAGACAAAGTACACGTTATCCAATTACAGTAAAAACTACACAAAGGAACAGATGACCGAATCGTACGTTTAGTGTTTTTTTGTGTTTCGTATTCAGAAGAAAAATGGCATGAACTCAGTAGGGCATTACAGACTTAAATCTGAACTGAAAACTGAAATGAATGTATAGCTGCCTTTAAGTGTGTGTGTGTGTGTGTGTGTGTGTGTGTGTGTGTGTGTAATAGTAGTTTTCTCCACATCATTCTTATTAATCCTGAAATGACACATAGTTCAACACCATAGTTTCACTGTTGAGCTATTCATAGATATTAGATTTTATCCCACCCATGTAATATCACCGCATGCCATCACTGTATCTGAGTATTTATAGAACTTGTTTAACTTAGATGCAGGAGGCAGGTTTATGGGTCTAACTGCTCTGTGACCAGGTCTATCTTCATTTCTGTGGCTCAAAAAAGTTATAAGTGGTAAAAAAAAAAAAAAATCAAACCAAAAGAAAACAACATGTAAATGTCCCCATGAGCTCATCAGAGCCACAGAGATGCGCTCAGTGTAAACTGAGTGCTTCCCCCTGGTGGAATGAGACACCTAAACAAACAAGGGACTCACGTTTCCTTCACCTCTTCACATGTGAGTTCAGAATCAGTTGCTCTCAGGGAACATCCAATGCTTAACCTATTTTTTCTGGAGAAGGTAAACATTCTTTCCCAGTTTGAACCAGTTTAAGATACAGAATGCAGGTGTTTGATTCTTCTTCTGCTTAACAGTCATAATTCTAGTGCATTCGAGCGTCTTTTCCTCTAAACTGATTTAGTACAACTCATTGTAAACACGTTTTTTTCTATGACATTTTTTTCCACCATAAATTTGCAAATGATGAAGGATTTAATGCTATTTTGAAAAGCATAGTCATGCTATTTAAAAAATATATCAATGGGTTCTGTTATGTTAGAGTGAGTGTTTTGTTTAGCAGTGGATTTCTTTTATATGAAATATTACACACTGCAATAAATAATATCGTAGCAAGTGAAAATATCATGAATATGGGTAAATTTATGGGAGATGATTGTTCAGCTTGTTTTTAGATGCTTTTACTCATTTAGAGCTTGAAATTTTCTGGTTCTACTGGCAGATCATTTTGCTTCTTCTTCTAGAAATAAATGCTTAAGATTCGACAAATGATCTGTCAATAAAACAAGACTATTTCAAGGTTGACCAAGGTAGATCAGTTACTATATTCAATATATATTTTTTTATTTGTTCAGATGTCATATTTTGCAATGGGTCATTAATGTTCTTCAGTTCTATGTCATTATTTTTATTTGCAGTTTTATTTTATATACATTATTCTAGAGAAATCTTTGTTAGTACACATAGTTTTAGATCAAAAACAAGGAAAAACGTGCCATAAACTCTAAAATGTCACATTTTAGAAGGCAGCGATCGTTTGAACGTGAGGAACAAATCTATTTCTCTCCATTTAAACACAGTTTTAAGCATTTCATTAATTTTTTTTTACCATTTAATTCCACAAAACGTGCGAGTTCCATGAAAACAATTTTCCTTCTTTTTAATATTCTCCAAATAGTATAGCAATAAAAATGTGCAATATAAGAATAAAATAAAAATGGAGGTGAATGAAAACACAATGGTTTTGGTCCATTTTTATGTGATCTGGTATCTGCTGAGTGACTATTATAACAGGACAAAAAGCAAGCACCTGCTTTCAGTGTGCTACACACTCAGTGTGCTCCTCTACTGACCTTTAGATGTTGAGGTCTAGAGCAGCGCAGGGTTCTTTATTCATTGCGGCTGCTCCTGAGCAGATGGTGTTTGTCTGTGTTGTCGTTTGCTGCATGATCCATTCAATGAAGATGAAAATCCTCTGTTTCACGATTAAAGCTTGATATGATACATATGTCCATGTCTTTACTGAATGTTGGATCATTAATAAGACAGTGATGCATGCTGAGCTTTGGTTTAGTGGAGAGGTGGTTAATCTTGAGGTAGCTGAACAGCTTTAAATCTGAAACAGATCATTATCTATCATACAAATGGAATAATAAATTCAATAAAGTAAATATGGGAGAAGGCAATGCTTGTGGCATGTCCTGGCTTTATAAATGTTAGTTTGTTTGTTTTCCTGAGCACTTATTTGATTCTTTCCAAGGTCTTATGTTTCTATCTGTCTTTTGGAATAAAATGATTCATGATCATATCTTTTATACTGCTTTTATGATGAATGATTTTGTCTTCCATGTCTGTTTTTTGCAAGCCTTACAGTGTTTTACTAAAATTCTGGCGAATAACATTCACATTATTAGTTATACAGAAGCTCAATCATCAGGCTCTAACACCCAAAGTTAGTGGACTGATGACTCCGAATTGCTCCTAGGTGGGAATATGCGTGTGCCCCAATTTTACCGAGATGCTCACCAGAATAAAGCGGTTACTGAAGATGAATGATTCATTTTGTATCACCCCAAGCTAACAGATGCTATTAGAACTTACAGGAACGTGTTTAACAGGTTGTAAGCAGGTCAAGCTGTTGAAAAAAAAAATGATGTGAAAACATGTGACTTCATATTTTTCTTCATAATGTGCTTAGAGCATTAGTCACATAACCTTCTCTTTTGTGGTTTAAGTCCTTACTTTCTACTAAAAAAGTTGCATTAACTCAATGTTATAAATATATCATAAATGTTTTCTCAGAATAATCAAAATACTGTACATTCTAGTAACTAAAATCTCCTTGAACTATAACATCTACACACTGAAAATATCATCCAGGTGATGTTTGCACTTTTCAGTCTTCATTGAAATGTTCAGTCTTCATTGAAAAGTCTTCACCATCCTCTGATTATACCTATATATATATATATATATATATATTAACAACTTTACTGCTTTACTGCTGTGTTTTGGTCCTTTATCTCTCCTTTCTATCTGTCTCGGAATGATCGAATGCTTCCTCTTGGCAAGAGTGTGGCACTGGATGTGAAAGCTGCTACAAGATATTTCATGTGGTGAAAGTGGGGCTATGTAGTATTTCAAGCGGTTTCACAAGGGGTGGAAAGGGGGTGAACATAGCTTTTGGTGTAAGCTGGCTGTGTGTGTGAAAGTGTGTGTCACTTGGTGGGGGGGACTTCAGTAACCTTCAGAGTGAATGAAATAATGCCAACCCATCTGCTTCATCCTCTCCAGTGATCAATAGCCTGACAACTCACTAAATCACACACACACACACACACACACACCGTTTACAAACGTAATATTTTCTGTTTAACGCTCAGCATTCTCAAATCAATCTAGTCCCACTGTCCATACTAAATTACTGTCAGACTGAAACATGGTTGTATTCGTGTCGTGATAAAAAAAAGAAAGAAAATGTTTTACCTATGCATGAGGACATCGCATGTGTTGCGATTGCTGTCCAATTTATGACCATGGCTTGTAATACACTAGTGTACGACATGAAATATAGTATTGCCAAAATGCCTCTTGATTCATGCGACTGTAGACATGCATGGCTCTAATTTTAGTTACATAATTAGATCCTTTTTTAGTCTGTCACTATCACAGTGGTCCTCTCATTCAGACTGCTGTAAGATATCTCTTCTGTAGTGATGGACTTTGGAGGCCTTGTCAGATTTGAGGCTGCCCTAATGGAACAATGAATTATTTATATAATTCTCTGCATGAAACCATAAGCTGTCTAATCAAGTCTTGAACTTTTTTTTATTAAACTGAGTAAAAAGAGAAAGTCATCTGATCTGTCCTCAATAACAGAAACTTTTGTTGTATTTTATTTGGGTAGGGGACAGTGCTTGGAGCTATTTAACAAATTATGGTATGTGACCTAATTAGGTTTCACAAATGAACTGGGGTGCACTGATTTCATAAATGGGACTGATACTAATACTTCTGGCATTTTGAATTGTTCTACATATTCCTCAAGGCTTTACAGAGGCCCTGTTTTCCTTGTGTTCCTTTTCTTTCTCTGTACCTATGCACTATTTGCTGTACATACAGGATATATTTATGTGGAATTGGAGAAGCAAGAATACTTTTAATAATAATAATAAAAAAAACATTTCTGCACAGCTAACATCACTCTTCATTTAAATACATTTGTCTTTGTGTTCTAGAAATTGATATGAGCACTTGACAGAAGCAACAGAAGCTCTCAAAACATTTCTCACTGTTTCTTCACTGAATACAGATTTCCTCTCTTATCCTCTCTTGCTCACCTTCTCCCTCCGGTAATTCGCTGATAGCTTGCAGCAGCTCTCTGATTCCTGGATACAGATTGGATTTGGTGGCCAAGTCCGACTGCCAGGACTAATGCGACCCTGGCTCTGTGTTCCTGGAGCTGTCTTGCACCTCTCACACTCCGCAGGTTTTCCATTCGTGACCACAGCACTGGTTCCTTTGAAGGGCATGTCCACAGCTCAGACAGACACGGACAGAGAGGGGGGTTTAATCTAATCAAATGCAAATGGAACAGGCAGTAAAACGGGAACAGAATCACTGAGCAAGCGGGACACGGGGTGACTCATGATTCCATGAGAGAGGGTTTGAGATGGTGCTTTGACAGTTACTGAATTAGTGACAGCTTGGCTGATAATGGCTCTTTATTATGCAGAGAGATGCTTGTGAGATCGGATTGAGATTCAGTTTTAAGACATGAAATCTCTTTCATAAAAAGGTTTCATATAAACCATGAAACAAAAGTAACTGAGTAGGGAAAGAACCTTACTTAAAGCTTTACGTAAACAGTGAGAACTTTCTTAAGTATTATTTTGGTGTCACGATCCTGTTCTGGAGTAGCTGCTCACATTAACTCTTTGGACTGCTGTGTGCTGCACTCATTTCTAATTGGCTGGCTGGATTTTAAACGGGAGAAAGGGAAATCTTCCAGCATCGCCACTTGGTGTCTTCTACAGCACACTGCCATCCTCTTAGCCAGCAGGAACCCCAGGGCCAAGCTGTTCTACCAAGGAAAATTGGCACAGAGAGGCAAACGAAGCCACCTTGGACACCATAATGATTAGTTATTTTTATCCTAAGTTTTCCATTAAGTATGTGCACCGCAAGCATGACTCCAGAGTTGACATGCACATTTGAATTGATTACATGTCATTTTGCTCCAACATGTGCCAGTCAAAGGTTTTTGAGAACCGGAAGGTTGTTTTATTACAGTTTAATCACTATTTCTGCCACTGAACACACAAAATGAAAATCATTAAATATAATTAGAATGGCATTTAAATAAGGAAACGTAAATCTTTGTGAAACTGGGTGCTCTCATTTCTTAATGATGCTTTAAATGAGGGCTTTATTAAAGGCAAAAAAAAAAACAAACTTGGAAGGTTAGCGTGTTAAGCCTATAGATAAAAGAGCCGTAGAGAGTATTAAGATTCACTGTAAAACATTACAAAGTGGTGTGCTACAAATGCCTAATTCAAAGGTGTCCAATCTTATCCACAAAGGGAATGATTTTCATTTCCTGAGTCTAGCTGTTTAATTAGTTGATTTTGACTTTCAATAGACTATAGCTGCGTTCACGCCATGGCATAATTACTGCAATTACGAGATTCCATCTTGTAAAAAGCGTTCACGTCCTCGTAAAGCTCCTAATTTCAACTTGTAAACTAGGCATTTTCTGAGAGCTCAGACTTGTACAACCTGGCCGCTGCAAATATCATGTGGAAACCCTTGAAACGTTGCTAATTAGTTATCTCATAATATTTCTGTGTAACAATTCATATAAATGACTATGATTAATGTCTTATTAATGCAAGATTAATCTGAAAGTAAATGAAAGGCATACAATACAGTTTAATGTAGCTAACACATTATTGGATAATCATCTATTGTCTAATTCCAAGTGAACAGCTCTGAGTTGAATGTCCAGATCGTCATCTAGTAATTACAGTAATTCTGACATGGCGTGCAAGCAGCATATTAGGCATGGATTCTGCTCGGTTGGAAGGAAAACCTGCACCCACACTGGCTCTTTCTGGATAAGATTGGACACCCCTGGCCCTTTATCAATTCAATAAATATTTAATAATAAACATTTCTTGATTGACTTATACCTATTCTATGGTTTGATTCTGAAATTTTAGAGTATTAAGAATGATGTCTGTCATATCTGAATCCACTGCCGATCCAAGAGTCACCACAATTCCAGTGTATTTAACTTTCAGTGTATTTCAGTTCAAACACCTTTATTGTTTGTGAGGTTTTGTCATGTTCCACATGGATTTTTGAGTGTTATATCTCTATGTTACATATTCTGCTTCTATTCTTTGTTCATTGTTGAATTGAATTGCACTGCATTTTTCTGATTCTCTGATCTGTTGACACCTGCCTTCTTCCTCTTTTGATTTGGTCTGCCAATTTGGTTTGAATAAAAAAAAGGCTTGCACTTACATCCTACTGCCTCTGTTTCATGACAGTCATTTAAATAAAAATGCTCAAATATAGGGTGTTAAAAACATTTAATGGCAGTACAGGTACAGATCTTCACAGCTCCTCTTTGTCTGTTGCATGGGGAGTAAAATGGACATTTAGCATTGAATCCAGGTTCATACTTGTGCCTCTTACATATTTGTTCCTCCTGAGAATTCTCACATAGACAGTAAGTTCCTCTTGTTCTTATACACTGTCACTCGAGCACACTTCACTAAACCAATGCATCCTAATGGAGGAAGCTGAAGATTAAAGGCGTCCTTGCATGTTGAAACAGGTTTTACATATCAAAAGCTTGGGGAGTACTTACTTAGAGGCACACAGTGTTTTAGAGTTCTTGGGATTTTGCTGTTGTTGTTGATACTATGAGCATTTCATTTTGCTCTGCCATCCTTCTCTAACTGCTCTATTGCTTCATCTTTTCTTTTCAGGAAAAATGCATACAGGTATGTAAGTCATGAATAACAGCAGATATGCTCAGGTCTTTGAGCTTCATCCTTGTTCCACAATGTTTTCTATGAAGGAAACCATTTTTATAGTAAGATGAATATCTTTTTGCTCTGTTAAATAACGTAATTTTTTTGTATTAGTAACACTATTACAACTTCTTACGACAGCCATCTTGAACTATGAAATGCTAGCTAACCATCGTATTATTGTAAGCTGTGAATCAGGCTAACTGATGAGCTATTTTGGTGTCATTTCCATACAAAATGAACACATTCATTCATGTTCTCCAGATGAGGACAATTACATACCGCAAAATTTGCACCTAAAATTCTATGATTAAGTGGTTGTATTTTTGCAAGCAGGCCAAGGTTGCTACTGAGCATGTGCAGCGTAAGTGTCACCACTGTAGATTATTGCTGACTGGAGCAATTGATACATGTGTTTGTTTTTTTCTCCATTACGTTGTAAATAAATGACTTGTACATATTGCTTCAACGTATCCCTTGTGATTAGTAGTGTGGAACATTGCTGGTTGTAATGTGTGATTTTTTTTTTTGGGAGCCCTTGCAGTGAGCGGCTAATAACACTGCCAATTCCAAACCAGAGTAATCGGCTCCAGTTCTTGCCTGACTGAGTGGGCATCTATAGTTTTTGGCACATGAGCTGCTCTGTTTTTCTGCTGTCCTCCAGGGAGCTTCCACTAGACCTGTCAGTGAGGGAGATTTTGGCTCAGCTTACCCATGCTGCACTGCTCTAGTCACACTTCAGCACTATTCCTTCTCCTGCACACGGTCACCTGACACGAGCCCATCACCTGGACAGGCTGAACTGTAGGCTTTTAAGGCTTCTACAGATGGATAGGGTAACTTTTTTTTAACACAATAGAATAACAATCAATAGTTGCCAGATGGAAATGGAGTAAATACCATTCATATTAAATAAAATCGATCAATGTATGTTTGACTTAGCTCAAATCTGAGAAGTACATAGTTAACATCAGGTAACTATACTCAGCAAAAAAAAAAAAAAAAACATTCTCTCACATTTAACTGCTTTTATTTCCAGCAAATTTCTTAACATGTGTAAATATTTGTATTAACACAAAAATATTCAACAACTGAGACATAAACTGAAGAAGTTTCACAGACATTTGATGAACAGAAATGGAATAATGAGTCCCTGAACAAGGGGGGGATCAATATAAAAGTAACAGTCAGTATCTGATGTCCTCCAGCTGCTTTAAGTACTACTGCTTTAAGTGCATCTCATCCTCATGGACTGCAGCAGATTTGTCAGTTCTTGCTGTGAGATGTTACTCCACTCTTCCACCAAGGCATTTATAAGTTCTCCATCACGTCTGGGGGGGACACATGGTTACATGTAATTTTCCAATGCAAGGATGAACAGCTGTCCTTCCTGTCTCCCTGTAGCACCGTCTTAGGCATCTTACATTACAGATATTGCAGTTTATTTCTCTGGACGCATCTGCAGTCCTCATGCCTCCCTGCAGCAGGTCTATGGCATGTTCACGCAGGTGAGCAGGAACCCTATACATATTGCTTCTGGTGTTTTTCAGAGTCAGTAGAAAGGTCTCTTTAGTGTCCTAAGTTATTGTAACTGTGACCTTAATCACCTACCGCCTGTAAACTGTTAGTGTCTTAAGGACTGTTCCACAGGTGCATGTGCAATAATTGTTTATGGTTCATTGAACAAGCATGAAAAACATTGTTAAACCCTTTCCAATAAAGATCTGTAAAGCTTATTTGGATTTTACAAAATTATTTTAATACAGTCTCCTGAAAAAGGGATGTTTCTTTTTTTGCTGTGTATATATTTATTAGGGATGCCACGAAAAACATTGGGTAAAAATGGGTACAGTCAGTACCCAGATGAGTGCAATCACTTTGAGCAGCAGCATTAGGAGTGAAAAATGTCAGATGTGGACAACAGATTTGTAAAAGGATTATACTGTATAGAAAATGGACTTTTACTGCTTATTGAACATTACTGTTGAATTTTCACAATTGCCGCTGCCAGCAAGCAGTTCCAGACTGCACAGCTGATAAAATTATTACACCCCCATACCAGACATGGTGGAAATGCTCGTTTTCTGTTGTTTTTTTCTCTGCAAGTGTAATTAGATTAAAAAAAAAAAAAAAAAAAACTAACCCTAACATTTATTTATGCAAATGGGCCTTTGCTTACAGATGTTACACTACCTGTTGTTACCCAGATGAGGATGGGTTCCCTTCTGAGTCTGGTTTCTCTCAAGGTTTCTTCCTTGTATCATCTTAGGGAGTTTTTCCTTACCACCGTCGCCACCGGCTTGCTCAATAGGGATTAATCCACACACTTAAAATCTGTATCCTGTGTTTATATGTTTCTGTAAAGCTACTATGAGACAATGTCCATTGTTAAAAGCACTATACAAATAAAATTGAATTGAATTAAATTGAATTGCTTGATTAAATTCTGTATGTGCAAATGTGGATAATTAATATAAACCAAAAATCTACTCTTTGGATGATAGAATGTTTATTTCACTGCGAAGACACATTTAAGAGAAAGACTTTTCAGAACAGTTTGTTGGAAAGTCATTTCTTTACTGTTTAATGAAGCTGCTGTTATAAAAAAAAAAAAGAAGAAGAAAAATAAATGAAAACAAAATAAATTGTACACTTATCAACATTTTTGGAAATTCCTCTGTAATGTCTCTATAAAGAGTGATAGGAAAGAATGTGTAAAATTTCATGAATGAAAGCTAAAGATACTCCATCTCAGTTTTCCCACAACTCCACACATTTTGTTTTGCCATGCATTTCAAAAGTAGGCCCTTAAGTACAGCCACAGGTGTACTCCCAATTAACTTCTGATTATGACAATTGGCCAATCAGAAGATTTTAAAAGTCATTGCATAATTTTCTGGAATCCTCCAGACTGTTTAAAGAGGCAGTCAACTTTTATTATCAAAAGATTAATATAACACCATAGAGTAGAATTTCAGCTTTAATTTCCTGAAACTAATATCTAGATGTGTTAAACAACTTACAACATGGCAACTTTGATGGCAGACCACCCAATGTTTAGGTGAGCAAAAGTATTGGAGCAGATAGTCTCAAAGCAAATTAAAGTAAACAACATTTAATATTTGATTGCATATCCCTGGCTTGCAATAACTGCTTATTGTTTGTTTTGGGGGGTTTCTCCCTTCAGTCTCCTCTTCAGGAGGTGAAGTGCATGCTCAATTGGGTTATGGTCTGGTGTTTGACTTGGCCAGTTTTTTCCCCTTTTCCCATGATTAAGTCATTTCTTGTGTTGGCAGGGTTCTGGGTCATTGTCTTGCTGCATGATAAAGTTCCTCCCAAGTAGATTGGATGCATTTCTCTGTAAATTGGCAGACAGAATTAGACTTCTGAATTCATTCTGCTGCTATCATCATCATCATCATCAATAAAGATTTGTGAGCCTGATCCAGAAGCAGCCATGCAAGCCCAAGCCATGGCACTACCTCCACCATGCTTGACTGATGAGCTTCTATGTTTTGTATCATGAGCAGATCCTTTCCATCACTTTAGTAGAGGTTAATGCTTGTTCCTGAACTTTTTTGGTTTATCTCTGTATTTCTTTTTGAATTCCAATCTGGCTTTCTGATTCTTACTGCTGATGAGTGGTTTGCATCTTGTAGTATGGCCTCTATATTTCTGCTCTTGAAGTCTTCTTCGAATGCTGGATTGTGATACCTACACCCCTGCCCTCTGAAGGTTGTTGGTGATGTCACTGACTGATGTTTTGGGCTTTTCTTCACAGCTCTCACAATGTGTCTCCAATCAGTTGCCGTTGTTCTCTTATCAATGGCTGACCTGTTCGATGTCAGTCTGTTAGTACAGCAGTAGTTTCTTTCTTTTTCAGGACATTTCAAATTGTTGTACTGGCTATGCCCAATGCTTGTACAATGCCTCTGATTGATTTTCCCTCTTTTCTCAGCTTCAAAATGGCTTGCTTTTCTCCCATAGACAGCTCGTTGGTCTTCATGTTGGTTTATCCTTTTTAACAAGAAGTGCAGTCTTCAGTTCCCTGGTGGAATAGTAGGTAGCAAGAGGTGCTCACATTGCTGTGGCGTGGGTTTGATTCTCAGTCAGGGAACCGATCCCAGCCACGGGAAGGTTGCACAAGCCAGTGCATTCTCAGTACCAGTCCCAAGCCTGAAAAATGGGGAGGGGGTGGGGAAACACAACAAGTGCAGTATTCACAGGTGAAACCAAGAGTAGACTTTCAAGGCTATTGATTGTTTAATCAACTAATCTAAAAGGGCACTCCTGGGCAACAAGGAACACCTGTCAGTCACATGTTCCAAGATTTTTATTCAGTTGAAAAAAGGGTGAGTTCAAACAAAAGCTGCCATGTTCTAAGCTGTTTAACACATATCAAGAAATGAAAGCTGAAATTCTGATCTGTCATCTCATATTCATATTTTAATCTCAAACCCAAATGTCTTGCCCATTCTTTTGGAGGGGACTGTATGTGCTTTATAATGGTTTCAAAATTGGATTCGGACTGTGATGGCACTGTGATTTTCCCCCTCTTGCTTCACGTTAGCATTGATTATATCTAGTGGACATGGCAATGAACATTCGTTTAGTAATAGTAGCTGTCTGTTTAATTAAGTTTGTCCGTCGGCCTGGTCTCTGGCATAGAGGATCAACTATGTAATGATTTACAAACTTCCTTTTGAAAATGCACTGAAATGAAATTAGTCCACGTTGATGGATCAGTGCTGACATAATGAGGCTGCTCTGCTCTTATAAAAGACTTTATCTATAAAATTGATACTTGCATTATGCTGAACATTAGCAGGGTGCATCAGATATTTGGACAAGAACAGATGTATTAATAATTATATCATAATTTTTCTCAGAACAGTAGCGCTTCTCCCTATTGCTTTACAGAATTACTATCTAAAGGCAGCACATACCTTTGCCAAAAAATGTGTAGACTGCAATATCTACAGTATGCACACCACCTTATTTATTCATACTTATATAAAGTTAAAGATGGCTGTACAAGGACAACTCACACTGATTGCTATGCAGAACCAAAGCACTTCCTCAGTGCTGCTAAAATGTTACAAGCAAGTATTTATTTTTGACTCAACAAAAATGAGGTTAGGGGTGCAGGTATATCCAGCATTTTTTGTCAGAAGTTAGCCCCTCAAACAGTCACTGAATGACAGTCCAGGAGGAGAAGCTTTAATAATTTACAGACATGTGGAGGCACCTTCTTGTCCTGATTAGTTGGATGTTGGTAATCCATATAATTTATTCTCCTTTTTACAGAACCTGAGGCACAGAAAAAAAAAACTTCTCTGAGCAGATCTGTAGTATTTTATCAACAGCTGCCAGTATGTGAAATTAACAGGGTCAAATATGTGAATATAAAAGTGTTCCTGGCATAAAAATCACTGTCCCCAAGAAAAAAATACCCTTGTAAAACAGCCAAAAACTTCTCCCATACCATTTGGATGAATAATATTATTCACAGATCCAGGGACTCCAGGAGGTTAATACTGAGTGCAGATTACTGTTTGTGGATTTTTGCATGTCTTTCCTGTGTTCACATACATGGGTTTCCTCTGGGTTCTCCGGTTTCCATCTATTGTCCAATCACAGGATCAGGATAAAGTGATTACTGAAGGTGAATAAATTTAAGTTAAGATGTCTATCATTTGTGGCACGGTGACTTAGTGGTTAGCACGTTAGCCGTGCACTTTCCAGGTTGGCAGTTCGATTTCCACCTCTGCCCTGTCAGTACACATGTTCTCCCTGTGCTTCGGGGGTTTCCTCCGGGTACTATGGTTTCCACCCCCAGTTCAAAGACATGAGTTGTAGGCTGATTGGCATCTCTAAATTGTCTGTAGTGTGTGAATGTGTGTCTGAATGTGTGTGTGTGTGTGTGTGATTGTGCTCTGTGAACCTGGTGTATATGTGTACAGGATGTCCCACGCCTTGTGCCCCAAGTCCCCTAGGATAGGCTCCAAGCTCCCCCACGCCCCTGTGTAGGATAAGCAGCATGGAAAATGGATGGATGTCTATCACTGGTAAACCTAAGTGAACCATATGAGATGTGTTGACTGTCCTTAAAAAGAGAAGACAAAATCTACTCCAGAGTTGAATAGAAATGAAAGATTTTTATTTCAAATTTTTGTGTGCTAGCTAGTGTAACTGGGCTTTGTCTCCTGGTGTAAAAAATGATTTAAATGCAATTTCAACCCACTTCCACTCCACTGATTATTACTTACAGTTTACCAATTGTGCAATGAATGTCTACAGAATGAAAACCCTTAAAGCATTTTCTTTATGTAAACAATGAACTCTTTCTGCATCCTTCCTGTTGTTTTTGTCCCTATGAGGGAGACAACCATACAATCTGTGACACATTTTCCCTCAACATCTGTGGTGCCTGGAGTGAGAGTGAAGCGTGCAGGTGAAGTTTCTTGCTGCATTTTATATTCCCAGTCTCTGCTCACTATCTTCTGCTTGTCCAGGAACAGTCGGCAGAGATTGTGCACATGTATTCCAGTGTATTTGATCCTGTTTATTTGGGGCTCATTAGATATTTATGAGCATCTGGGCAGCATGGTGAGCGTGACTGTGGGCATTTTAGCTTTGTATACAGCCTTTGGCATATCCTGCATGCAACTTGATTATTCGGTGCAGTTAACCGATGTAAGTGTAATCTTGTGTAAACTCGGGTACATCTGTGTTACTTAACCCAGAGGGTTTTCATTGCACAAATCAATGACAGACATTGTAGTCTCCAGAAGCAGGATGCCGAAATAGATAGCTTTCCCTTCACTAAATGATCACACAGAGCTTTCTCTTTTCCCTTTCTTTCATGTTTGTCCATGATTCACACTTCTTCCTGCACACACATCTCTGAGCACAATTCTGTGCAGCTGCTCTGCTACAGCAATGCAGTAGAGAAGCCACGATTATTCAGATGTAACATTTGTCCAGGCTCGTATGGCAGAACTGGGCAATCGATACAGTGTCTCGGAAGGGTATTTGAATGTAGAGAAATAACCTTGTCCTCCATGCCAGGGTTAGCTACCCCCCCCTATAAAGAGAATGCACTCTGTAATTCATTTGCAGCTCTGCAGATTGCAGGTCACTGTGCTCATGATTTATGGTTGCTCTCAGTGCAATTTCCATTTGCTAAATTGTGGCACAATCGTGTAAACTTAAAACAACCAAGCAATGAAATAAATGCAGAGTTTTGAAAAGGAAATTCCTGGACAGCTACATTAAATGGAATTATCACAGCACGGACTGTGCCTTTCTTTCTGTACTTGAATCAAGCACTGGTGTCCTCAGTGTATATTTGAGGATATTAAGTGCACTGCCCCATGCTTATACTGCAGGTCGAGCTGTCCCTCTTTGAAACATATCTTCTCTGGTCCATGAGGACTGAGTGGCTCTGGTAATGAAGGATGCCATGGAAATTCCTTCTTTCTTTATGGGTACAATTAGGAGTAAGGAAGTTGTGGTGGTGGGTGCATACTGCATGGTAAATAGCTGTGATTAATGTCTTGCTGAAGACTAAGTGAATTACATTCACTTCCGCCCACAGCCTAAGGTGAGAGCTGGAAGGTTGCTGTAGAAATGGTAATTACAAATAGCTCTCTGACGCCTCAGTGTCTCCTTTTCCTGTTCACTAATGGATGTTAATGTAAATAACACATGCATGTTCTACAGAGCATTACAGTGACTGTCACTGTAATAATGTTGTGTCAGGTGTCATGTACATAACACAAATTGGATTCTCTCTGGGAACTGTATTATTTGCTATAGCTGCATGAGTAAGGGTATAAATACACTGTATAATAGAGTGTAGATTTCAATTGTTATAACATAAAATTAGCACTTAAATCATTTACTGTAACATGTGAATAGATGAAAATGCTATATAATGATATGCATGGTGAAATGAAGGTGTATATTAAGTACATTATCCCTACATCCTGCATTCTGTATTGCAAATGTGTGACAAATGAAAAGAAAAACCGAAATAAAGTGTATTAGTAAGGTGTGGGGCCACCAAGAGCTGCTTTGGTACACACTGAAAACCATTCTTCCAAAATATAGTCCCTCGATTCATATTTTGATGATAGTGGTAAAGTGTGCTATCTAACACACGGGTTCAAAATCTCTCATGTGTCTTCAGTTGAGTTGTTATGTGGTGACTGTGAAAGCCAAAACACATCATTTACATCACTTTCATCCTCATTGAGTCCTCATGCCGTGTGGATGGAGAATTGTCTTTCGGGAAGAGCCTACTCCCATCAGGACAGAAATGTTTCATTACAGGATAGTGATCAGTCAGAAGAACCATGTATTGATTTGTAGTGATCGTTCCCTCTAAGGAGACAAGTGGACCCAAACCATGGCAGCAAAATAAATGACTCCAAATCACCAAATACAGAGCCACAGAGTTTTTCTTTAATTTGTCACCCCATCTGTATATAGCAATAGAAGGAGAAGCATTTTAAAGTCACTATGTATGCCTTATTGAGTCTACTGGGTGTAATTCACATATTCAGACAAATGTCTGTTTATCTCAGGAGAACAGTTCATTGGTAGTAACCTCGTACTGAAAGACAATTAAATGTAACATTGTAAAATCTTTACACACCAGTAATGTGTCATTCTAAATAAATAATTTCTAATCAGCTTATTGAAAATATAGATTTATCAGAAATAGATATGTGCAGATATGAAATGTTCATTTCACATTAATTGCTTAAGCTTTTATCATAGTTTACAATATCCTCACTATATTGTATTTCAATAAATAACTACATACTTACTGGCACCTGTTTTGCTGATAGCATTTTAAACAGAACCTCACTTTGAGCAAGCTGTGCATGTGACTTTTGTTGCACTCGCTAACATCTCAGCTTGGATAAAAAACACAACTGGGAGTTGTAAATAGGGCTATAGCTTGAAAAGTGAGATAACTAGTCAGCTCATTCTTTTTTCTTTTCTTTTTTTTTTTGTTAACAAATTGCCTTTGCTAAGAAATACACATGCAATGCTGCCTTCAACATTGGGCAATATCTTATATCTTGCCTATTTTATACTGCCTTTCAAATGGGACAAACCTTTTCTACCTATTTAACAAGATGCTTAACAAGGTGCATGTTAAATATATATATATATTCATTGCCATATTCTATAACTGATTATCGGCATATGCCTAATCAGAACTAAAACAAGAACATGATTAAGTTTGATCAGTTAAGCATACATTAATAAACAGAGTAGCATGATACATATGAACATTTTACATAAAAACAAGTGTTCATTTAGTCTCAAAATATATTAAGCATATTTGAAACTGAACAGAATTCTGGCAGATGAAGATGTAATCGGTTTGGCAATGACAGACATGGCTGTTTCCTTTGTGTAATAATTTAAAAGAATCACAGTATAGTCCAGCTAAAGTTTATATTGAATTTGTGTTTCAGAACTAGCTTTGTCTTCGCAAAGCCTCTCTGTTCATCAGTCTGGGTCTGAGTCATGGTGGAAGTGGACAGCATCTTGGCTAATGGCTCAGCGGTCCACATTCATCCTGCGTAGCTTCTCGGGCAGGTTGTCCTCGGGCCAGCCACCAGCTGCTGGCAACTGCTTGAGGTTGGGTCCTGGTACTGGAGTAGGCATTAAAGGCAGTCTGTGATACTCCAGCTCTCCTGCTGACAAGATGTGTGTCTCTGCCTTCATCTGGTTGGTGGTTTCCTCCAGCCTGGATGATGAGCGCAGGGGCTCACCTGTGTTAGATGTTTTTTCAGCTGCTTGTGTATTGCTGGCTTTCCCAGCCTCTTTACCATTTCTGGAGCTCATACGCTGGAGCTTACTGGGCAACCTAGAGACCGTTCCTTCAGTGTGGGAGGCACCATCAAGGGAGAAGATGCGCTCTCTGCGGCTTCGTGGATCTCCCGGAGTTGGTGTGAGAGGAGGAGCAGGGGAAGGCAGGCAAGATGATTCCTCCTGCTCCTTTACACTGTAGGGAGGTGTGGGCACCTCAAAGGTGCTGTGGAACTGCGAGTAGTCCACTCGGAAGAAACCATCCTCCAGAGACATAACAGGAAGGAAGCGGTGCCCCCACAACACCTCATCCTCTGTGTAAGATGTCCGAGCCTGGCATGTCATACCTGAGAGAGAGAGAGAGAGAGTAGGCAATCAATCCAGCATGGAAAAAGATAGCGCAGCACAGACAAGCAGTGAAGCATTGCTTTTACCTTTGAGTGCAGCTATATTTATCATGGTTTTCTCTGACCACGTAATGGCTTGACATGAATCATTTAGACCCCAATCCATTTTGTTTGTCTAGTGATCTCAGTATGATGCTAACCTGTGGTTTCCACTATCCCTTCAAGGATAACAACAATCTCAAACTGCTCACTCATGAGTGAGCGCTGTGAGAGGTCGAAGAACGGGCTCTTGGGATTAATCTCATGGCAGATGGTGAGAGGAGAGACGAGGAAGAGTTGGTCGGCGCCCGTTCCAAACCCAACGTCCAGCTCTCTTTGGTCCAAGGGCAGAAACTCCCCCTCAGGTGTCTGTCGAGACTACAGTAGAGGAGACAGAATCAAAAATGCTGCTCAGGTAATGGCCTTTTCAAAAGTGCTTTTCCCCTGGTATCTGGATGAGTGTCAGACTTCCTTCATCAACACTGGTGCAAATCCTGTTCTCTTTTCATTCTCATCCAAGAGCACAGGCCTTGGAATGCACAGAACAATTACTTAGATTAAAGTGTGAATGAAGTCAATGGAGAGCTTAATGTGCTGTTTCGTAGTAATACATTAACTCCAACGTGAAGACAGAAAAGGAGAGTGAAACCCTCAGGAGATGAACAGACGCAAAAGACTACCTTTAGGAAGTGTATCTGAGTTCACCCATTAATCTTAAAGATCCCATGTAACATACTGAGAATCTGTAATTTAAATTTGAGGCCATAAATCAACATAAGCAACACCATGTTTTTACCATCTTCATTATTGCCAACCTCGGTCCTCAGTGGAGACTTGCTAATGGAATTTTTAAATGGGCCATTTTCTACTGATTCATGGCAAATCAGTGCAACAGCGATATCCTACAAATTTTTAAATTCTCATTAAACGTAGAATATGCATGAATGTTTAGTATAATTATAATTATAAGTATTATTTTTTTTTTTTTGTGTGTGTGTGTGTGATACGGAAAATCTGGGCTGTGAACAGAATTTCAAACTGTCAGCGGTATTTTCCTACACTTAAATCCCAAGTACTGTATATTTAACTCATGTTGTATAAGAGTGCATTTATTTGATCAAAATGTACTCAACACACTGTTCCTTCCATTCGCTTGCAGGACACAATGTACAGCCCACGTACAGTACCGAGCTGAACAGTAAGACTGAATAACAATAACACACAACTATACATAGCACTTCCAGAGATCGTCTTTCTAGCTGTAAAACTCTGCAGTGACTTTTAAAAGATGAAAGATGAGATGATAGCTCGTTTAAAAGATGAATAGACTTTTATAAGATGAATATGAGAGGATAGATCAGAATTTCAGCTTTCATGTCCTGATATTTACATCTAGGTGTGTTAAACGACATAGAACATGGCACCTTTTGTGGCAGACCAACCGATTTTTAGGTGAGCAAAAGTAATGGAACAGATAGTTAACGAGACTTAAAGTAAATTCATGTAAATAACACTTAATATTTGGTTGCATATCCCTTGCTTGCAATAACTGGTGACCCACTGACATCACCAAACTGTTGCATTTTTCTTTTGTGTTGCTTTTCCAGCCTTATACTGCAGCTTCTTTCAGTTGTTGTTTGTATTGTTAATATTCTGATCCATCGTCTCAAACCCAAATGTCTTCAATGTATAATAGAACCTACTCAGCGAGGCTCAAGGTCCCTTTCAAGAACATTCAAACTAACTGTTCCTCAGTGGTGGAATGAACTTCCAAC